>VWPV01025078.1:0-12633 GCA_013389885.1 Geococcyx californianus | reverse complement strand
AGGGGGTGGCACTGGGTGTGCTGATCTTGCAGACCTGGTGGTCCTGTACCAGACAAGAATGAGTATAAATAACAGAACACTAAGCAGACACAACTCCTGGGTAGGCAGGCTGGCAAGGCTTGGAGTGTTTAATTTAAAAGACGCTGTGGGCTGGTCCTGTGGACAAGGTGTTGAGTCATCTGTCCCATCCACTTTTCATCCAATTCATTATTGCTCCAAGAGGGAAAGAAGGTGAAGCCCATGGCTGGGTGCAAGGTCCCCACAGGTCTCGGGAGTTTCTATGTGCTAAGAACTGCCTTCAAGACAATGTACATGGTGCAAATTTCCACAATTTTTGTTTTCTAGGGGGTTTATATCTTTGGTTTTTTCAAGAATGAGCAGGGAGTGTGACTGTTCTCCCTGAAAGGCGTTGAAATGAGGACTGATTTCATCTCTATGGTAGATCATGCAGACTCTGCCAGGTCACTTCTACTGTGAATTATTATTTGAGATCCAGTTTAAGCACCCCAGGGAGAGGATGACTTCTTGTCGTCTGTGATGCGGAATAGTTTTCAGGATTGTTCAGAGACAAAAAGCAAAAGCTGAATGAAAAGAGATGTCTGTTGCCTTGCAATCACTCTTTGATCAAACCACTGTCATTATAGGAGCTGAGTATTAGAACAGCACCAAAAATCAAAGGTGAATAATGGAAGGAGGGAACAGAAGGACCTGCAGAAACCTTGGCATATCCAGAAGGAAGCTCTCCGGCACCGCAGGCTGCTTCTGATGCAGCTCACTTTGTGGCCCAGTGCTGTCTCATTACAAGTGCTCGGTGCCCAGTGACCGTCGCAGAATCATAGAATTGTTTGGTTGGAAAAGACCTTTGAGATCGTTGAGTCCAACTGTCCCTGTCCACTGCTGAATCATATGAGGACCTGGAGATGGAACTGTGAACTGGCTTTCCTTTCCTCCATCCGTCATTTTCGTTAGTCACCAGCAGATGGATGAGTCCTTACCTGTGTATTTTAGCCTTTTTTGAATGCATCTTCTTTCAGTAACACTGAATTTGGAATTACTTTCCCCCCCCCTCATTTGCATTATTCCCCTAAATCCATTAATCTTATTTTCCTTACAGTTTGGAAACCTGACCGCTTAAAGCTCCAGCTGGACACAGGTTTTATCCAACAAACTTCTCATTTCAACTCCATCCCATTAGTAAAGCTTCCCATTCTTTATTGTCCCAGCATCACACAGCGCTCTAAACTCCAACCTACCAACCCTTGTGAGGCCGTTTCACCAGAGCACAGTTTTCAACCTCTGTCCAGGCTACACGTTGTTGCATTGAAGTGTGGCATGAAGCACATATCCAGGTAGGATCGTAGATACATTTGGACTTGAGGCTCACCTGAGATATTACTTTGCTTGAAGCACTCAGAGATCTGATTCGGTAGTGGACCGGTATGGTTGGACTCGATGATCTCAATGGTCTTCCCCAAAAAAATGATTCTGTAATTCCATGGTTCTGTGATTCAGGTGCCGGTGTGGCTGTGATGTTCGCAGCAGAACAGCATGTCCAGCAGGACTAGAGAGGTCATCATCCCCTTACACTCGGCACTGGTCAGGCCCCACCTCGAGTGCTGTGTCCAGTTCTGGGCCCTCAGTTTAGGAAGGATGTTGAGATGTTAGAGNCTTGACATTAGGAAGAAGTTCTTCACTGAGAGGGTGATTGGCCATTGGAATGCGCTGCCCGGGGAGGTGGTGGAGTCACCGTCCCTGGAGGTGTTCAAAGAGAATTTGGATGAGGCACTAAGTGCCATGGTGTAACTGACAAGTAGGAGTAGGTGTAGGTAGTAGATGTAGGTGTTGGGCCATAGGTTGGACTCGATGATCTCAAAGGTCTCTACCAACCTTACAATACTGTGATACTTTGATGCCCTTAAAAAGCATGTCCCCTGTTGTTTTGGAATTGTCCATGTGTGGTTGCATGTCCATAGCGGTGCTGAGTATGAATGGTAGTCAAGCATCAGAAGGGAACAGAAGGGGTTGCCCACAGGATGCTTCAAAGCAGGCTCATCCATGTCCAGAATTGACATCTGGACCATATTGGTGTCACCATCCAGATGACCTTTCATTCTGGCATGCTGACATCTGAGAGCTTTGTTACTTGGATGCGGTTTTTCTCTTCTGGTTCACAATTAAGGCTGGGAGACTGGAACACTGCATGATTTTCTTTTGGTTACTTTCCTTTCAAGCTTTTTTTTGGTTGGCAAAAGCAAATTGGAGTTTTCAACGTTCCTTATACACGAAACGATGTCAAAAAGTATTTTTATGTAATGGAATGAAGTTTAACGAACTCCACTGCGAGATGCACCAGTGACAAAGGTGCTTTAAATGGTTGTTAAACTGTCTCCGCTCTGCTGTTTGATAATATAGTTTAAGGCAATATCCTGTAGAACACAATGCAGCTTTGTTGCCCACGGCCAAAATAAACAAAGACTTTGTGTTTCTTTGGAGCTTATGATAGGAACTCTTTTGCTTCTATTGATTTGATAGAGGTAGAGATGTTAATGAAGAAAGAAACATAAAAGAAGGATTTCCATGAGTCTTTCGTCCATGGGAATGACTTTTTATTTAGTAAAGAGATCCATTTATGGTGGGCTTTCACAGAAAATTGAATAAACGAGACAATATGATATGCCCTGTGGTTTCCAAGGTGTGGAACTGGAGCAGGTTCCTTTGGCTCACAGATTCATACATTCAATCATTCAGACAGACAAACCTGAAACTCAGTTGAGCACATGTTGGATGACAGCTTTGACAAGCAGGTGTCTAAAAGAAAGCATCAAGGTGTATTAATACAAAAATAGAACAAATCCAAGCTGGTCAGATAATGGATTGGGAGGAGCCATGGAGATGATCCGAGGGCTGGAGCTCCTCTGCTGTGAGGCCAGGCTGGGAGAGCTGGGGTTGTTCAGCCTGGAGAGGAGAAGGCTCTGGGGAGACCTTAGAGCAGCTCCCAGTGCTGAAAGGGGCTCCAGGAAAGCTGGGGAGGGGCTCTGGATCAGGGAGGGCAGGGATGGGATGAGGGGAACGGCTTTAAATTGGAAGAGGGGAGATTCATATTAGACAGTAGGAAGGAATTCTTCAGGATGAGGATGGGGAGGCCCTGGCCCAGGTTGCCCAGAGCAATGGTGGCTGCCCCATCTCTGGAGGTGTTCCAGGCCAGGTTGGATGGAACTTGGAGCCTCCTGACCCAGTGGGAGGTGTTCCTGCCCATGGCAGGGGGTGGCTGTGAGATCCCTTAACACAACCCATTCTATGATTCTGTGAATAAAAAGCAGAAAGCCCTCCATGGGAACAGCTCGCTTGGAAATTGAGCTGCAACCCCGTCTTCCTTCCGTAGAAACCCCAGTCTGTTAATCCAGACATAGGCTGCTGGCTTTAAAAGAGAGAGAAATGCGTTACTGCTATGATCTTTGTGCTGAAAATGATTACTGGGATGATTCACTGGTTCCTGAGAGAAAGATCTAAGGCAGGATTTGGGGAAAGGAAGGCAGCTCTTTTAACCAGCTCTTGCTTCAGTCACACCGGGTCCCCCATCCCCGTAGAGCCTTCCCGACAGGAAAAGCAATCCTACCTTCACACAACTGCAATTCAAAAGATTCACAGCCTGACAACAAAGGTTTTAGATGGTCCCTAAAAGACTCATTAAGTGTCTTCGCAAACCTAAACCTTTTTGCTAATCTCTCAAGACGCCTTGAGAAGCCAACTTTTCTCCTTGTACGCTGCTGCTCGTACTCGCAGTCTCTGCTGGGTCCAGAGTCTGTAGAGGAAAATAAAACTCAACTTCCTTCCCCTCCAGGAGGAATTCTTTGATTTTCTTGCAGCTGTGGGAGGTGTCAGACACAGCTTAGCTCTGCTTGTCCAGGTTAAAGGCACCAGCTTTGTAATGCAGAATTTGAACAATCAATATATACAGCAGTTGGTGAAATCATAGAATCACAGAATGGGTTGGGTTGGAAAGGACCTCAAAATCCATCCAATGCCACTCCCTGCCATGGGCAGGGACACCTCCCACTGGATCAGGTTGCTCAAGATTCCATCCAATTTGGCCTTAAACTCCTCCAGGGAGAGGCCATCTACAACCTCCCTGGGCAATGAGTTCAGCCTGCAGAATGGATGTATTCAACCTGGATCTGGTTTGGTGGATTCCATGACTAACACATGATCTTTATTAAATCCTAAACATCCCATCACTGAGAGTCATAGCAAGGCCTGTAGTGATAGGACGAGGGAGTGATTTTAAACTAAAAGAGGAGCGGTTTTGGCTGGGTATTAAGAAGAGGTTTTTTAGCCATGGGTGGTGAAACACTGGTCCAGGTGGCCCAGAAAGATGGTGGCTGCCCCATCCCTGGAAATGTTCAAGGTCAGGTTGGATGGGGCTCTGAGCAACCTGATTGAGTTGAAGACGTCCCTGCTTCTGCAGGGGAGTTTGACTGGGTGACCTTTGTGGTCACTTCTAACCCAAATCATTCTATAATAAAAATTAGTCAAAGCCACTTCTGGTGACCATGAAGAGACTGGACCTCGTGTGGCATCCAACTGCTCAGTCATGGTCAAAATCAGTACTTGGCACAGTTCCGCTACTTAATATGGCCGTGGGTGGGGCTGCACACGGACACAGATGTCAGCCAACACAAAGCTGAGTGTTCTTCAATGTCCTTCGTTACCTTAGGATGCAGCCAATGACCAAGAGTTATGTCCAAGCCTGCAAGCGGTGCAGCAGCTCTTGTGTTGTGCTATGGTGTTTGATGCCACTCGTGTGTCACGAGGAGGAGATAGGAACATTCTGAGACATTAAAGGAGAGCTTGGGCTTGATCCGTGTGGGGGTGGGAAGAAATGACTAAAGCTGATGAATGCAAATAGACCTTGCTTGAGATGCTGCAGTGCATTTAATTACTTTGAAATGTAATTAACGAGGGAGGGCAAAGACGGTTTTGTGAGGAGTCTGAGGACAAAAATTGTTTCATCTTTGTTTATTTGATCATGTTATAGTTCTTTGGGGCCTCTTTGGAGAAAGACAGACACCTTCCTGAGTCTCGAAGTACAGTTAAAGTTATTTGCACGTTCACTGCTATTTCGTAGCCCCGTGTGTTGGTGATGTTCTGAAACCTCAGCTGGGAAGTAGCCACGGTCAGCAGGGCTGTGGCGCCATCTCCCACATTTGGCCGGATAATCCTAGAGTCATCGAATCATTAAGGTTGGAAAAGACCCCTAAGCTCAGCCAGTCCAACCATCAGCCCCACCCCACCGTGCCTGCTAAACCCTGTCCCCAACCATGTCTGGAGGAGGGCAATGAAACTGAGGAAGGGGCTGGGGAACAGGGGCTGTGGGAGCGGCTGAGGGAGCTGGGGGTGTTGAGGCTGGAGAGGAGGAGGCTGAGGGGAGCCCTCATCCCTGTGTGCCCCTGCCTGAAAGGAGGGGGTGGTGAGGTGGGGGCTGGGCTCTGCTCCCCAGTGCCAGGGGATGGCAGGAGAGGAAATGGCCTGGAGTTGCCCCAGGGCAGGGTCAAACTGGACATGAGGAAACCTTTCTTCCCTGAAAGGGTTCTCAGCGCTGGCAGAGGCTGCCCAGGGCAGTGGGGGAGTCTCCATCCATGGAGGGGTTTGAAAATTGTGTAGACGTGGGACTTCAGGACTTGCTTTGGTCGGCACGAGTGGGCTGGGCTGATGGTTGGACTGAATCATCTTCAAGGTCTTTTTCCAACCTCAGTGGTTTTGTGATTCCCTGAATATAGTGGGGACATTCACATGGCTTAAGGAATGTCAAGAGGTTTAGTTTGGGGAAGAGAGCAAAGAGACTTCGTCCTTCACTTCAGAATCTCTAGAAACTCCCTTAACTTTTTTGATGAGTGAGCAGATTCACAGCTCTCCTCGGAACTCATTCTATTTGGATGTAAGGCAAAAGTCTTGGGTCGGTTATGTGCTCTGTCCAGTTCTGTGGTGGTCAGACGTTGATCCAGTACAATTTTTAAATGTACCTAATGCTCAGCCCTCATAAAACGAAACCAAAAAGCAACAGCCACAAAACCTGGATTTTTCTGTAATTTAATCCATGAGCCAGAGAGTGGAGCCCATGTGGAGTGGGTTTATGGCCCAAAGTTTGGGGTTCTGTCCCCCTTTTTTTAGCTTGCAGACAGGATTGGAGCACTACCCGTGACGGATGGTAGATGAAATTTAATGTGACTTTTCTGGCACAACTTTATTTAAGTGAGAAACAGCTGAAATGATCTGTTTGAGCACTCAAAGCAAAGAGCAAAATTCAGAATAAAAATAGTTTATTGACGTTATTAGCAAACTAATTGTGGTTGAAATGTTCTATCATGAGTTAGTTTTTTCTTTTTCTCTGTCTTAAAATCATTTGCATAATATATTTACCAGTTTTTGCCTACCGAAGCATTGTTTGGTTTTCCCTTTTCAAACAAAAAAGTTCTGCTTGTGTTTCCGAGTTCCTTGCTGTGGCGGTTTGCAGCTGTCATACGATGGGTGGATCATCCTCTCGAATCAAAGTGTGTCTTAATTCTCCTTCTTGGGGAAACTTTTAAAGGGGGAGGAGATAGCTCAGTAAAGATCAGTCACGAAGCTTTCTTGAATAAATGAAATAATAATAAGTTCTTAAAAAAACACCAGCCACTTGGATCCTTGAATACGCAGTTGCAACTAAACAGCAGCACCCAAAAGCCTTTCATGCGGTGCCTTATCAGCACAGCAAACCACAGATTGTCATAGACTCACAGGCACTGCTGAGCTGCAAGGGACCTCACAGCCCACCCAGTTCCACCCCCTGCCATGGGCAGGGACACCTCCTACTGGGTCAGGGGGCTCCAAGCCCCATCCAACCTGGCCTGGAACACCTCCAGGGATGGGGCAGCCACCACTGCTCTGGGCAACCTGGGCCAGGGCCCCCCCACCCTCAGTGTGAAGGAAGTCTTCCTAATGTCTCATCTAAATCTTTCTCCTTCCAGTTTAAAGCCGTTCCCCCTTGTCCCATCACTCCAGGTCCTTGGAAAATTCCCCTCCCCAGCTTTCCTGGAGCCCCTTTCAGCACTGGGAGCTGCTCTAAGGTCTCCCCAGAGCCTTCTCCTCTCCAGGCTGAACAACCCCAACTCTCCCAGCCTGGCCTTAAATGGGAGGTTCTCTGACCTCCCTGATTTTTTTTCATTACTTGATTAAATGGGAATGAACTTCTTTCTACCTCAGTTGAAGAAAGTTCTCCCACCATGTGTGAGATGGTGGCCACAAGTAGCCAGATTTTATGTTTTTTTTCCTACATTGACAAAAACCCTGAGTATTAATTAAACATATCTTCCTGAAGCTTGAAAGTGCTGATGCAGTGTGGCATTTCATAGAATTGAGTCATAGAATCATCTGGTTGGAAAAGGCATCTGAGATCACCGAGCCCAACCATCCCTGTCCCCTGCTGAACCAGAGCCATGAGCACCTCATCTGCCCGGCTTGGAAACCCCTCCAGGGATGGGGACTCCACCCCCTCCCTGGCAGCCTCTGCCAGCGCTGAGAACCCTTTCAGGGAAGAAATGTTTCCTCATGTCCAGTCTGACCCTGCCCTGGGGCAACTCCAGGCCATTTCCTCTCCTGCCATCCCCTGGCACTGGGGAGCAGAGCCCAGCCCCCACCTCACCACCCCCTCCTTTCAGGCAGGGGCACACAGGGATGAGGGCTCCCCTCAGCCTCCTCCTCTCCAGCCTCAACACCCCCAGCTCCCTCAGCCGCTCCCACAGCCCCTGTTCCCCAGCCCCTTCCCCAGCTCCGCTCCCTTCTCTGGACGCGCTCCAGCCCCTCAAGGGCCTTCTGGGAGTGAAGAAGGTACAAAGTGCTCTTTGTCTCAAGGAGCTACTGAGCTAACAAAATCAAGTCTGAATTAGCATTTTCCCCACTGGTGGAGATGCAAGAGCTGATGTCCCTTGCTTTCTTAGTGCACTTGGTGCCTCATACACCTGTTTCCAGGTGATGTTTTTTAATTTCTGTATGCAGCAAGTGAAAAGTGTGGATCCAGAGACGTTTTCAGCTCATGGCCTTTGGCACTTGTAACAACGTCGCACTTTGTTACAGAACAATGAAATGGTTCGCGTTGGAAAGGACCTTAAAGACACGGGCGGAAAGGAGAGCGTGTCCACTCACCGACTGCTCTGCATTGGGCTTGGATGGGGGACAGAGAATGGGAGAGGAAAACAGGGAAACCTGGACAACTTTTCAGTAGAATCAGCATAATAACCAGAAATGCTGGATTTCAGTATTTGCCTTCCAGTCCTTGCGTTCAACCTGGGCGTTTGTAACATTTTTAACCGGCGTTTTCATCGTGGGACTTTACAGTTCAAGTTAGGATATAGAATCATAGAGTGTTCTGAGTTGGGAGAGACCCACGGGGACCATCGAGCCCAGCTCCTGTCCCTGCACAGGGCACTCCCAACACTCACCCCATGGCACTGAGGGCATTGGCCAAATGCTGCTGCAATGCTGGCAGACTCGGTGCTGGGACTGCTGCCCTGGGGAGCTGTGCCAGTGCTGCACCCCCCGCTGGGGGAAGAACCTCTTCCTAATGCCCAACCTGACCCTGCCCTGGCATCTCCCTGCCAGTCCCTCGGGTCCCAGCACAGGGCACCAGGGAGAAGAGCTCAGCGCCTGCTCCTCCTCCTCCCCTTGCACCATCCCTCCCTGCGTTCTATAAACATCCATCCATATTTATGCACACATATATAGGGGCAAAGGGATCTTGGGATTGCATAAGTAGCATTTTACAGTCAGGACATCAAAATATATGTGTGTTTGAAAGACTTAATGGCTGATTCTGAAGCACTCTTCCAAAAATAAGTGTCATACCCACACTGCTTTAGAGCAGTCACTTTATTGATGTAAATGGTGGTTTCTGGGTAGTTTTATGCTTGTTTAAAGAGTGACAAGAGAAATCAGATAAGTGAGTTGTGGTATTATTTTTCTCTTGTGCAGTAGATTGATGAGGGAATTCTAGTGGAAGAAGCTGCTGATTTCACTGGGAAGATTGCTGGAAATTATGTTTTCCAGAATTTCTGTGCCCCTGCATGGGTTTAGGGCAGTCCTGAGCGCTGAGCCTGCTTCGAAATGGCCTCAAAAGAACTTGTCTGGCTTGGGGCTCCCACTTGAAGCAGTGAAATGACATTACCTCTGCTTTTGGGTGACTTAGAGAATTGATCGAATTTGTTTCGCAGGCTTGAATAGCATTGGATGCAGATAGCAATCCTTGGGATGCATCGTACCTGCCTGAACATTCTCCGTTACGTGTGCAGCCTGCAGCCTTGGGTTTCTCTTCCAAGTGTGGGATGGGTTTTCACAGTATCACAGTCTCATAAGGTTGGAAAAGACCTCTGAGATCATTGAGTCCAACCTATGACCCAACACCTACACCTACTCCTACTCGTCAACTACACCCTGGCACTAAGAGCCTCATCCAATCTCTTCTTAAACACCTCCAGGGACGGTGACTCTACCATCTCCTCCTTGTCTGAGAAGGCTCAGGCAGGGAAGTGCAACCACGATGCTCGTGGTGACGGGCTCTCCTCATGGTTACATCTAAGAAGAGCATCTCTTTGGCTTTTCCTGTTGATCCATGCCTAAAAGTTGTACTGTCGACCCCCTTACCTTTTAGGGCTCTACCTCTCTACTTGATGATGTTCTTCTCTCAGTAATGTGTGCAACCTCCAGCCTCATGTTTCTCCTTCAACAGGATGGGTTTCTGTCACCTGACAAGACCCAGCCAGAGAAATGCAACTGAGGTGCTCTTGGTGATGGGCTCTCCTGCATGGTTACATCTCAGAAAAGCATCTCTTTGCCTTTTCCCATCGATCCTTGCCTAAAGCTGTACTTTCAGCCCCTTTACCTTTCAGTGGTTTCCCCACCTGAAGAAGGCAGCGCAGTTGGCTCTGCCCTTTGGTGGGCTGAGGCTGGAGGGAGCCCTCCAGGCTGCTCCAGGGAAGGAGCAGGGTGTGTAAACCAGGGCAGGCTGTAGCCTCAGGCGTGTGCTTACCTCTTCTCATTTAACCAGCTGGCACAAAGCTATTTTGCATGACCACATTTGTTTGCAGATAGATTGGAGATGACATTACTGGTTGTATTAGTGATGTTAGGTTGATATCTCTATTTTCTCTTCTCACAGTGTTCTGATAGCATGAGGGTGAGGAAAGGCTTGCAGATACCTCCAGAGATGGATAAGAAACACTCAGGGTTCATGAATTATTTTGGTTACTCTTCAGCTGTCAGCAGCTCAGCCTGATTTAGGTGCTGTGACTTCCTATTTTTCATTTTGGAAATGACAGTACTTTAGCAACGAACACAATGTGATGATATTTGATTAAGATTTGATCCTACAAAAGATTAACCACGAACTAAATGTGGGCGTTGCAAGCTTCAGTTACTTCTTGAGCATCGTAGAATCACAGGATGGTTCGGGTTGGAAGGGACCTTAAAGCCCGTCCAGTTCCACCCCCCTGCAATAAGAAAGGACATCTTCAACTCAATCAGGTTGCTCCATCCAGCCAACCCTCAATGTTGCCAGGGATGGGGCATCCAACACCTCTCAGGGCAACCTGTGCCAGCTTCTCACCACGCGCAGCATGAACAATTTCTTCCTTTCTCTCTAATCTGATTCTCCCTTCCTTTAGCTCCAAGCCAAAACCCCTTGTCCTCTGACTGCTGGCCCTGTTAAAATCACATATTGGCAAAATGAGAAGTAAAGAGCCTTTGCAAAATCAGAACACAGAAAGTTTTTATTACAATAAACTTTCTTTTTTTTACCTATTTCAGCCTTAAAAAAGGGACGGTTTTGGATCACCCCTGACCCCTATCACAAAGACGACAACATCCAGATCGGGCGAGAGGTGAAAATCTCCTGCCAGGTGGAAGCCATCCCTTCTGAAGAGCTTACGTTCAGCTGGTTTAAAAATGGACGTCCCTTGAGAAGCTCTGAGCGGATGGTCATCACGCAGACTGACCCCGATGTGTCACCTGGCACCACCAACCTGGACATCATTGACTTGAAATTCACGGACTTTGGGACTTACACGTGTGTTGCGTCTCTAAAGGGAGGTGGAATATCGGATATCAGCATTGATGTCAACATCTCCAGCAGCACAGGTAAGGAAGCGTTCTTTGATATCGGTTTTACTTTGATAGTGCCAAGCTCCACTTTCCTTTACTCAGGGAATAAAAGTGTGTGAACAAAGCACCAGAAGGGTATCCGGGCAGACCCTAGAGCAGCGCGGAGCTGCTTTGATGAGAGGACAGAAACCTGAATAAGAGTCATGTGGTGCAGTGTCCCAGGAACACATTTGCATCTGATTTACCCTGATTTACATCTCCTCCTTTGCTGTCAGAAAAGTTAGTGTTTCTGTGAAAGGACTTTGGCTTTTATTTAGGACTTCTCTGGCCAGGCTGGATCCATGGGCTGAGACCAATGGGATGGGGGTCAACAAGGCCAAGGGCAGAGTCCTGCACTGGGGACAAAACGACCCCGTGCAGCTCCAGGCTTGGGGAGGAGTGGCTGGAGAGCTGCCTGGCACAGAAGGACCTGGGGGTGCTGGTTGGCAGGGGCTGAACATGAGCCAGCAGTGGCCCAGGTGGCCAAGAGGGCCAGTGGCACCTTGGCCTGGATCAGCCCCAGCGTGNCTCCCCAGTGCCAGGGGATGGCAGGAGAGGAAATGGCCTGGAGTTGCCCCAGGGCAGGGTCAGACTGGGCATGAGGAAACATTTCTTCCCTGAAAGGGTTCTCAGCGCTGGCAGAGGCTGCCAGGGAGGGGGTGGAGTCCCCATCCCTGGAGGGGTTTCCAAGCCGGGCAGATGAGGTGCTCAGGGCTCTGGTTCAGCAGGGGACAGGGACGGCTGGACATGATTATGTCAAAGGTCTTTTCCAACAAAGGCATTCTCTGCTTCTATTATTCCAAGGCATCCAGAGTCATGAAAGAATAGGTGGTGGGAAATCACAAGGAGAATCAAAGTGTTACGTTAACAACGTGGAAACAACCCAGCTACTCTAATCGAACAGGAAGTGCCAAGCACAGAGGAAGGAGCTCCTTTTTCTTAGAGGTTACACATGATGTGACAGTGAATCATGCTATTTGCAACAAGCCAGAAATTTAAGATATTTATTACGTGTATTTCCAGATCAGTGACGGAAACGCCTCTCTCTGATGAACAGCCTTGGCTGTTACTTTTGACTGATAGTAAATATAGAATCATAAAATGAAAGAATTTGGAAAGATCATGAAGGTCATCCAGTGCAACCACCCTGCAGGAGCAGGGATGTCTTCAAACAAGATCAGGTCACTCAGAACCCTGTCCAACCTGGCCTGGAACACCTCCCAGGATGGGGCATCCCCCACCTCTCTGGGCAGCCCGGGCCAGGGTTTCACACCCTCACAGCAAAACATTTCTTCCTAAGATCTAGCCTTAACCCCTCCTTTTTTCAGTTTAAAACCATCTCCCTTGTGCTATTGCTACAGAGCCTGCGAAAAAGTTCTTCCTCATCTTTCTTACCAAACCCGTTCAAATACTGAAAGACTGCAGTAAGTTCTCCTTGGAGTCTAAGCTAAACAACTCCAACTCAGC
>VWPV01025076.1:0-39189 GCA_013389885.1 Geococcyx californianus | reverse complement strand
TACTTACTTGACTAAAGTTAATATAATCGTGTATACATTCGCCTAACAAAGTAGTTTATAAAACATTCACCTATTTGGTTTACTACAACAATCGCACAACTGGAGGGTACGCCTCAGCCCCAAAGCCAGCCCCGTGAGCGCTTCGTACGTCACCGCACCGCGGAGCACACCCGATCGCCACCGCCCCTCGAACGTCATCGCTCCGCGACGCGGAGAAGGCCCAGTGGCCGCCATGGTGCAGCTCGGTGAGTGCTCGCGGCCGCGGCCCGCCCGGCGCGGCCCTGAGCGGCCCCTGACCGCCTAGGCGCTCTCTTCGCAGGCAGCCGTCTCCTGAAGGGCTACCGCGGCGGGCACGTCGTGATCCGCTTCGCCCTCGGAGGCTGCACCAACCGGCCCTTCTTCCGCATCGTGGCGGCGCACAGCAGACGCGCCCGCGACGGGAAGTACCTGGAGCAGCTCGGCTGCTTGGACCCGCTGCCCAACGCGCGCGGCGAGAGGGTGGCGGGGCTCAACCTGGATCGGCTGCGCTACTGGCTCGGCTGCGGCGCGCAGCTCTCCCGGCCCGCCGAGAAGCTGCTTGGTAGGCCCGGGGCGGGCGGGCTGGCGGCGGGGGTCACCGGACGGCTCGCCGTGGCTCACCCCCTCTTCCTGCAGGTCTGGCCGGCTTCCTGCCGCTCCACCCCATGACGGTGACCGGCGCCGAGAGGCTGCGGCGGCAGCGAGCGCGTGAGATCCCTGCTCCCTGAGAGAGGGCCCGGCCGGGGGTCTGCCAGCATTAAAGAGTCGTTTGTACCCTCTGCGCTGTGCGTGTGCTGCTGTCTCCCTGCTGAGAAACCTTAGTCTTGCTGCCGGATCTGGGGCGGCAAATATAAAAGGGGGAGGTCCTACTGTAATGCAGGTACGGAACCGCTGCAGGAGGCAGCTACGGCTTTTCCTAGAGGCCCGCTGTTTGCTTTAGCGTATTGCTTTCTGCAGCAATGGCATCGCTACTGCCAACTCCCAGATGCCTGCCTCCCCCAGCCCCCCGTCAGGCATCTGGACTCCTGGCTCTGATTTACTGTAACAGGACAGTCCAATGGTCCAGAAGAAGTCTGGCACAGACAAATGCAAATGGGACTGCAGCTGGGTTCCCGTTTAGTTTCTCTAGAGATGTTCTGGGCCTATTTGTTCATTTACACGCAGAAGGGAAAAGGTTTCAGTCTCAGGTGAAGAGGGAGTAGGCTTTGCTTGAAGTGAGGTACGAGTCTTGTGACCGCATCTCATTTGACCCAACACAAAGAAGCAAAAAACCCCACTTCCCTTTCCTACCTTTGATACACCTCTTGCTTCTTGGGATTTCCTTTGGCACATCTCTTAGGCGACTCTGCAAAGGTCGGGAAAAGACAAGTTTTCAGTTGGTGTTCCAGTAGGGTTTGTAGGCGTAACTGCTGTGACAGAGGAAGAATAGACAAAACTGTCTTAAGGGGCCTGCTTGCTTTTAATGAAATTACGATACTGAGAACGGGTAGTTTTCTTTCTGTTTGCAGAAATACAGATTAGATGATTAAAAATATTCATTGAACAGATGAAGTTATGAAAGGTGGTATTGCTTTTCCAACACCTCCCCCTTCTTCCATGAATCATCATGTCTCAGCAACTAGAGGTATGGAAAACATCAATTTCAATAAATTAAACGGATGCTGAAGGTCTCCACTGGCACTTCCACTCCAGTAGTCACACAATTGTCAAGAGAGTTATTGTACTTAATGCAGCCCATTGGGTGTTGTTATGGTAAAGGCATCTAAAAATCTCCTGCTAAGGCTGTCTTCCAGTCTGAGGGAAGAATATACATTAAGAAAGCCATCTTTTACCCAAAGACAAATGATTTTCTTAATGAAGTGCATCACCTATAGTGTACAAGATGACTCATTAGTGGAAAATAAATTGTCTAGACAACTCTTTTCCAATAGTTCCCAATGCAGCTTTTCTCCTTTTATACAATTACAGGCGTGCAATTTTATTTGATTTGATTCTTTAAAGGACTGACTTTCTTTATTCAAAGATACAGCAAAAGTTCCAAATTCGTTAGGTTGTCTTACTCTGAGGGACGTGGCAGAGGTCGAGTGAACTGCAGACGCTTGCTTAAATGGTTACAGCTAGCTTAATTACAAACATGAAACAACCGAGGAGGTGCTTTCTCCATCCCTCTCCCCATTTTTCCCTACCTCTGTACACGTGCTACAAATACATTTATGAACATCCACAAATAACTGGCATCAAACAACCTTTAATGATAAGACCGTAGTCTAAATTAACCTTTAGGCACTGCCAAAGGGCTTTAATTACAGCACAGCATAAAATCACCGTCCTGCCCAAACTCACGCATCTTGCTTCCAAAAAGCAGCTCGCAGATTTAGACAGATTATTTGAAGCATTTGGATTCCAAATGCTACTATTTTGCAAGTCGCAGCTCACCAGTGACTGTATATAGTAATTTCTGTGAAACACAAAACTTATGAAAAAGGAAGAGAATAAGCAAATAAGCAACGCCTCTTTTTTTTTTTTTAAAAAAAAAGTTCTTCCTGTTTAGTTGACCCAGCTCTGCATGATGGTGGCAGGCTCTGGGATTCTTCCGGACACCACCGGTATCGCTCGAAGCCCGAAATTAACATATGTGGATGTTGATTAAAAAGTGCCAAGAAGTGTGTCAATGCTTCTTAAATACATTTGCAAAATAAAGTCTGTATCACATGAAACAGAAAATGTAATGTCTGTTCTATTAGGCAACGCATATGGGTATAGCAATAGTTTTACAACTATATAAATGTATTTTGTAATATTACTTACAGATGGAAGCAGAGACATTACCATCAAATATGCTGACTGCATTAATTCTATGAATTGTTTGAAGGTCCTTGCTTGCAACTAAATGATCTGCAACTCCAGCTACCTAAAAAAGGACATTGTTTATGATCCATTTACTGCAATAGTGCTGGATACAATACTTGAGCGATAACATTTTTTTAAAGAGAACTCGTACTGCGTTAGCTAGTGGCACCAAAAAAATTTTTTTAGGAGTTTACAAGTCTGGTCAGATAAGGAAGAGAAATTAAGGTTACATAGCCAACAAGGAAAGACAAATTCTCCGAAGTCAAGCCTGCAGATTGCCAGAAATCAGACGCACCAAATGTATGGTTTCTCATTCTGTTTTGACCCAACTTTGTCCTGAATGATCTCGGAGCCAGCTGTGCCATATTCAGAGAAATGTTACATCACAGATACTCCTGCAGATGTGATGCTACATAAGCCCAAACAAAGAAAAGAAAGATGAATAGGCTCATCAGTCTGACAGTCCTTTACCTCTCAGTGCTTGACTTCGTACCTTCAGTTGTGTTCCTCTAGTTTAATATTACCAAGTACGTGAAACTTATTTCTCAATCAAAAAAAACCAGCAAACCAAACCACAAGGAACACTAAGGGGTGGATAATAAAAATGAGGTTCTTGGAAGCTGTGCATTATGATTTCAGCACTGGAGTATGGTAAACCGTAACAGCTAAAGATTACACAAGTTAGTTAATCTTGGCATCAGAGAACTCGTTTAAAAAGAGTGACTCACAGGAGAAAACCCTTCTTCTGGACCTAAAGACCAGGTAAGCAAGCATAACCTCTACAGGGAGGCGTGCACAGCACACTCAAACACTACAATCCCCATCAGCCTTGGTGAACCTCCGCTGCCTACCAAAACACAGAGGTAGGCTGACAGGAATCCCTAGAAATAGTTTTCACTATTACCATTTACGTCTTTGCTCTGAAGACTTAAAAGACTCCTGGGCCTAACTGGAACGTTTACCACCCCCCAAAATCAGAATAGTTAAGAATTCTCCCAGATAATGAAGTCCAAAGCCCTTTTACTAGTTTCAGTGAGATATGGAAGATGCAGCTCTAACTGACAAGTATTTAATCACTGATTCTCATGCAGATCTGAAAACATCACAAAGTGCAACTGTACGAAGAACAAGGGTGACTGATGTGCTCCAGGCTTTCAAGCAAATGATTTTTCTTAAATTCTCAGTTTATCGCTGAGAGTAAGATTCTATCTAAGGGAAACTGATGCAAAAAGGCCTTTCTCCCCAAAGCTGAGCTACGGTCAACTGCCCATCCTCCTGCTAAGTCATCACAAGCCCTTGTAGTCTCAGTGAAGACTACTGTGGAAGGAAATCCGCACACACTGGCAACCATCATCCCCGACCACAGCCAGGCCGCTGTGGTTTCACCCCACAGTGGCTTCTTGGAGCAGTTCTGCTGGTAGGTGCTCTCCACACCTAGGAGCCTGGCCGTAGCGCTTGACAGAGTACTTGGACCACTTGAGCAAGACCAGTCGCTCAGCCTTTTCCAAGTTCTGCAATGCACCCTCCAGAGCCGGGCTTACCACGGGCAAAGGCCGGGACCCGCGGTTTGGACCCGCCGGTCCTCACGGGACTCATCGCTGCTCTTGGCGACTGCCTGGCTGTGGGATGGCACCTTCTGCCCAGGAGCACCACAGCCCCCAGCACTCCCACAGTGGCTGTGTCCACAACGAGGTGTGCGGCCCTGCAGCTCGCTGCTGCCCAAGAGATCATGGTTGGCCTGTTCAGGCACTCGAAGTCTGGGTCCCCTGCCTCGGGCCAGACAACACTGCTAGTTCCCCAGGGAATGATGGCACCATGGGGCAGCTGGAGGGAATGACCCCATGCTGACATCATCATTTCTCATTGCTGTCGCTCCAGGGGCACAGGCGGGCCTTCGCCACCTCAGCGGAAAGATGAGTGATGCCAGGTGCCGCAGACTCGCCCCTCGCCCTCTCGTAGGCAGGAGAAAGATCGGCGAAGCCAGCGCAGACCTTCTTGCCGTTTGCTGTGCCCGCTGCTACCCTCCCAGAGGCACAGGAGCTCACTGTGCCACAATGGGGAGGCCTAGGGTGACACAATGAAGCGGCGGAGGCTGTGCCGGTTTTTCCCATTTATTCATTCCACACGTGGGACAAGAGCGGGCGCTGCTCCTCAGTGGGCGGCAGCTCTTCAGTGGGCGGCGACTCATAGGTGACGCAGAGGGAGGAGAAGAGACAGCCCAAGAAGGACACCAGGCTGGCGAAGTACATGGCGCCGCTGGCGCTGCCCACAGCTGCTGTAAGCGGCCCCATAGCCAGGGCCACGAGGATCTGTGCCAGGAAGTACTGACAGCTCAGCAGGGAAATGTCAACGCCCATCCCGCGCCGTGTGCCCTCGGCCTGTGAGCCTATGAACTGTGGAGGACACAGGGTAAGGGGGTGCCGCGAGAGCCCCTCTCCCCTGCCCATCCCAGGGGCTCACCTCATGGCTCTGGTAGTAGTCACAAAGCAGGGAGTAGGGCAGCGTGCAGAGGGTGGCGAAGAGGATGCCGTAGGTAGCACACAGTGACAGCACCACATAGATGTTTCTGGAGAGCGTGGCCAGCCCTGTGCCCAGCCCAAAGGCCAAATATGCCACAAAGTACAGCGTCCGTGTGCTGAACCGCTCCTCCAGCTTCTCCAGTGCGGCTGCAAGACAACGGCACGGCATTTGGGGTGAACTGCGGCCCTCCCTGCCACTAGCCAGTCAGAGAACCTTTCGGGCCCTGCAGCCCAGCTGCTAGGCAGCCACCGTTACACCTTTGAGTAACCGGTGGCTTGCACATAAGCGCCACAGACGTCTTTCAGATCCCACCGCCATGATGTATGGAGGGCACAGCAGAGCTGAAGCCCGGCAGTGCTCCTGTCCCCAAGGGGTGTATGGGAACGTATGGGAACTGTGGCAGAGGCAGGGAGCCAACACAAGACACGCTCAAAAAGGTGCGTGTGACACCGGCACTCTGCCACGGGTACTAAGCGCTGCTGCACCAGAAGCATGCCTAATGTAGCTGTGTGCATTTGTGAATTCAATATACATTGAAAATACCACTTGTGAAAGGACCTATATGCTAACGGAGATGTTGTTTTTGTTGAACTGCTGACCTCATTTGCTATCAGTGCAGGCTGAGCCATACAGCAGAGAGAATGTGGTGAAAAAAGAACGCTCCGCTTCAGCACTTGTGCCACGAGGCAGGCTACGTGCAACATAAATGCTGGACTACCTATTGCATAAATGCCACTTAAGGCGCGGGTACATCTTTCTCACAGCAGTGGCTAAGGCGGCTGTTTGAAGTACCTGAATAGAAAGCAGCACTGAATGCATAGATGCACATTCCCCAGCAGCCCATGGTGACGCCAGCATTGTACTTCTGATACTCATCCGAGTTGTGAGGTGCTTTGGGATTCCCTTGAAACACTACTTCTCCCACGAAGTCAGTATAGAAGAGTAACATCCCCTCAAATGAAAGCCATCCTGAAAGAAACCATAAGTAACCTATTAGGGTTGCAGAGTATCTGTTTCCCCTTGTAAGCTTACACAGATGCTACCAGCTATATTACAAATCACAACTGGAGACAGGTTGTGCAACGTGTTACATAACATTCGGTCCCACTTACACGAGACTGCTGTTCCCCGTGCATTACGCTAGACATTCAGGATTTTAAAGATCAAGATTTATCCTTTGTAGTCCTAAGTGGAATCCCAGAGGCTGACTGCAGGTCACAGAATATGGGCTTAGCAAGACAAGAAAATAGATTGCAGCAGTCTGAGCTGCCTTCGGGTTTTCACAGAACATGACGCTCGGTTTCACTTATCACATAGTCATTTCAGGTTGCTGTTGTCCTCTCACTTAAAACTGAAAGGAGTGCTTCTTATGTGATGGTTGCAACCTCTAGAGCACCTCAGACACAGCTAAAAACTCCTACTCACAAGGGACTGATGCAGGCCATCTCTGAACTCCTTTCACAGCTAATGTTACCCATTACCTTCTGTCCAATTTTGTGTAAACTGGATTGCTTGCAAGCCCTTCCTAACCGTCAGTCACACACTGGTAAGAGGAAAGGTGACGGTGCACTGGTTACGGACACTCCGGCAGTGCCACATTCCACACCTCCCCATAGCCTGCTCTGGGACCCCTATACACGTGCTGTCAAAGGGAGTACAGCGGTTGCCAGTCTCGGGTATAAGCAGGAAAAACCAACTACTCATGTTTCTGCTCAGTAATGTCAATTTCAGAGCTTTTAAAATAAATAAATAAATAAAAAATATCCATCTTTCCAAGTTGTTGGTTCAGTGGCATTTCTCATCCCGATGTAAACATTCCATTTAACATATGGGCTAATTTAGGCTGGTGTTATTCCCTTTCTAGGAATGTAGGCTTTACTGTTTTACTGTTTTTTGTTTTTTTTTTTCGTCTTTCTGAGTGTTCTAAGCAACTGCATACCAGTTATCGGTGAGTACATATGAAACGAATAAAGTCCTCTCTTGCTAGTGGCCATTGCAGCAATAGATAAAAACATTAATCTGAGGCAGACGACTTCACAGCGAAAACAAGATTGCACTTTCTGAATACCTAGGAAGTGGTTGATGCAGAGGTTACGAAGAGCCTTGGGCATGTGGCAGATGGTCGAACAAAGAAGTCTCACAGACAGCGGTTGCTCTGAGGTCTCACCTGATCCATTCAGCTCACTCTCATACTTAACACCATTCAGCAAGATATTAGCAACCTGCATCATGAGAATTCCCACGTCAACAAACACAGCAGGAAAAAACCCCAAACATCCTTTGAAAAAAAAAAAACCCTATGCAATATCACAAACCTATCCAATCATCTAAAAGTTAAACTCTGCTGCTGCAGTACGTCGACTCGGAGATTAAGAACAGTATGGCTAGGTCAGCTATATATTCAGCCTTGGAACAAGTGTTACAAGGCAGCACCGTGCTGCTGGTTTCAGAATACTCGCAATGGTACTCTTCACTTCTCTATGGTATCTGGCAACCACATCCAGATGACAGAGAAGGGAAGGCAGAAATTCCGTTGCACTTAATAGGTGCTGTACTCACAGTCAGTTGAATGTGGTTCCTGAAGTTTGAGACACCGAGGAAGAAAAGGCCGGTTTTAACGGAAACATACTGTCATTGCTTGCTAACCCTGACGCTTGATCTTTACGTGCAAAAGCCTGGCCCTGACAAAATCTGCTCTTACAAAGTGGGTCAAAGAACAGTAACGGCAACAAATGAGCAAAATAAAACAAAACAAAGAAACCCAGCCCCTTACCCTCCCCAGAACCAAACCAAAAAATGACAAAGGACCATTTACCTCATCCTGGATCATAAAAAAATGGGCCAGCATACAGAGGTCTCAGTCATTCCAAGTTATCATCAACACGGGAGGTGAGGTCAGAGTTTTATCCCCGGGTAAGGGAAACCTCACCTCCCTCATGGAACCAGATGTAATGACTGCCATAAGGAGAAGCTCATGGGAGAATCCTATCCCTGGCCCTATCTTGCGGATATTTCTGTGGAAAGGGAAGATACAGGCTCCATAAAAATGTGTCTTTTTCTGTTCTCATGTGGTAGCTCCCTGGGTGGCGAAGCAGGGCTAAAATACCGACCTAACTTCCACACGGGGGCCAGTGAGAGCGCAGCGCTCCGGTTTCTGCCATCTTAACAACGGCAGCTGACAGACTGCCAGTCATAATTCACATCCTACCCACTATTTTACTGATAAAGTCACAGCAGGTATGCTGTTCCCATAATGACTTTTATGAGCAAAATGTCACAAGCAATCTTTAATGATGACTTTGTGCACCACACATTTAAAACTATATGAGGAGATTACAGCAATGCTCAAGTTCACTTGGTCATATTGATTTTCTGCCCTTACCTGTTGGCTGAAGGTTACATTTCTTCTTCTGCTATTTTCTGAACAGTGTCCTGTTACGATATCTGGAATGGCCAAGGTCTGAGGTCTTTTCAGGATCCCCGATGACCGTGGCTTTATCGCATCCAGTGAGCCCACCCTTAGCGCTTCACCATCAGGCCCTGGCGTTATGCCGTTCTCCCCTTGCTCCAGCACTCCATTTTCTCCTTGGTAACAGCCATCGGGCACCCGAGGAAAGCTGACACTGACAGGCTGCCTGGGCAAGCTAGCTGGAAGTGCTAAGTAATTATTGTGTCCGCCTGTAAAACAGTCTATAAGCACACTGTCAATATTTGAAGTTCCAAACGATGATGCAAACTCATTAATTCCTGTCAAGGAATTGTCTCTGCTGACAAAACTGCCGTATTTGGGCGTGAGTGGGCTGAGGGGGGAAACGGGACTTGTAAAACTTGCATGTAAGTGAGCTGAGTTATGTGAAGCAAAGTTTTCGTTCACACCCTCCTCAAAGAAGAGAGGTGGAGAAGGAGGAAGAGGAAGACTTGGACTCTTCATTACCTTTTTCTTCCTGCTAAAGGACCGTAAGGGTCTTTCTGGAATGCTAATTAGAGTCAGCACAGTAGTGACAGTCAGTGTAACTGAGGTGAAGATATAGATGACGCGAAGTTGCCCTCCCACAGCTTTTCCAAAACTGGTTTTATCCCAGTGTATTCCTCCAACAACATAACCAAAGCCACCTCCGAGACCTAGTGGAAAAACAGAGTCAAGATTATCTTCCCTAGCCAATCCTGGAGGCCAGTCACAGCACAGCACCATTTGTCCAATGATTCGTGAGTAGAATCTGATGTGTTACTTCTGTTTCACTACTCAACTTCTTTTCAATTCAAATACCGTTACCCGTGCCACAAGGATAATCTGGATGTACAAATGTGGTAGAGAAAGGGGGAGAAGGTCAGTGCTGTAAAAGTAATAATACAAATAGTTTAAAATGGTAGTTTATTCTTTGTCAAGAACAAACCACTTTACCTTCAGCTATTTCAGTCTATAAAAACAGAAGTGCCCACCAGCCTCGTGGCAAGGCTCTGCAATCAGTCAGCTAAGACCGTTTACCTGAAAGTAAATGAAAATCCATTTTCCTCGCTCAGTTAGAGGAACGCATATCTAACTGCATCCAGGACAAGCTGAATTACTTGAGAAGCGCAGTAAGCTCATTACTCAGCAACGTGTTGACAGCATTACAAAACTGCCACTGCATTACAACCTATCAACAGGAAAGTTCTGAGGGCACCACGTACCTCTCTGACTTCACTCACATGCTGAAAACCTCACAATCTCATTCAAAGAGCATGAAACAGTCTCACGACAGAGAGGAAAACTAGACTAGAGCAGTGCAGCACCTGAAGGTGACAGCACCCAGTATGCGCTTTTCCCTCTGACGGAGCGACTGAAAAAGGCATATTGCACACCTGCAGGAAGCTGAACTTCCTCCCTCGAGCGATAATCTTGTTTCCATAGGTATTATAAATGATGTGAGATGAACTACTCAGGACTGAGTTTTGTTTGACTTTTCATAGTTACAAAAGCCTTTTGCAGTAAGCAGAAGTTGGTTTTCAAAGTTAAGTAGCGCTACCTCTCCAGGCATTTGGTTATTGTGCTTATACAGGAAAAGACTAGTGATTTCACTCTTCTTTCTCACAGCAGGGTTTGTTTACTAAGGGTTCACGTCACTTAGGAAGCACCAAGACTACATACCTGCTAATAAAGCGTGGATATTGAGGCCTCTGTCTTGATCCATTGGGCTGCACACATCCATCATGTACGCATGACTGGGATTGTCTGCTGAATCTGCACTGAAGTCCATGAGGACAACACCACAGACTGTAAGAATGATCCCCCATTTGTGGTTATTCACAGTGTCAGACAAGGCACTCCCTATATCTTTGCCATTCAGCATAAGTGAGAGCCCAAGCAATGCTCCTGGGAATAAAATCAAATAAAAATCAATGTCGACTGCTCGTAAGCCAAAAAACCCTGCACCGCTCCATGCCCTAAAAGAATCATACTATCTGCACAAGCCTCGTGGCAAGCACTATTGCTCTTGTTCAGTTCATCGCAGTCTGGGGAGTGAGCGTGGCTTATAGGATATACATAATGCTTTTCCATTGTTCAAGTTTACAAATGTCTATAGAGTTGGTTTTAGCCAAAGGAAAACATCACCTCTTCAGACTGACAAAAAAAGGTTTTAAGCATGGATCTCCAGTTGCCAAGCATCACCTCGGCAC
The DNA here is from genome assembly GCA_013389885.1 of Geococcyx californianus. Lineage (NCBI taxonomy): Eukaryota > Metazoa > Chordata > Aves > Cuculiformes > Neomorphidae > Geococcyx > Geococcyx californianus. The sequence goes on along the minus strand of VWPV01025076.1, from coordinate 28,143 downwards.
CACTGACCACCTTCTTCAGACATAAAATACCCAACGCATCAGAGGCATTTTTTTGTGCCTAGTGCCACAGAGGATGTCACAGAAGAGAGATGCACACCATTTCTACCTGACAAATGTTACGCCCTTTGTTTCTAAAATGCATACCTACTGCTAAGACCAGAATGAAAGGTCTTCTCCTCCCGAATCTTGATGTGCATCTGTCACTCCACGCCCCCAACAAAGGCTGTAGCAAGAATCCTAGAAAAAAATGGAATCACAAACAAGTAGAATTACTCTACAAGTTTGTTAAAATTCTGCAAGTTCTATTCTATTCTACGAATTTGAGAGTCAAAACCAGGTAGCTCAAAAAGCACTTAAAGGCAAGGCACCACGGCACAGTGATACTCCCAGTTGGTACCGGTCACCTAAGTGCACGCACAGTGCGATTCCTGGCATTTCCCAGGTCAGGGACTGAATAACCTAATGTGCCACTGCTCGCTGTCGTGGCGGTTCACTCTGCATCATTAATACAGCAGAATTTGACATCAGCTGAAGAGCAAGAATTCAGCAGATCTATATGCTGAAGGACTCTGTCCCTTACAAGCTATTTAATTGTTGTGGTTTGGGATTATTTTTTTTCCCGAGGAATTTTTCTTCCTTTTGCCAATAAGGGAATTTCAGCTGACGCGAGGGGGGTTGGGGGGAGNTAAGAACTGTTATCTCTTCTATACGAATTTTTTTTTTCTGACTAAAGATCTTTAATATCTGATAACATATCTTAGATTTCATCTAAACTAAGACTACCCCATATTAGAATTAGCTTGGAAGATAGCAGGAAGCAAACACGTGAGTGGGAAAGGTGGGACCGCTCTGCAAGCAGGGGTCTATCTCTTCTCTTCTTCTAAAATACACCCCGTGAGCACAAGAACACGCAGAACAAAGTTTCCAGCTGGTGAGAGCCCATCCTATGGTTCTTCCTGTAGTAATGGACAGGCTTCCAGCCCTGCCTACAGGCTAAGACAAGTAATCCAATCCCTGTAACGGCAGCGGTTGATGGACTTCCATCGTTGGGACAGCTCGTTAGTTTCAGGAAGTTAAACAGCAGAAGGCAATCCCACTCTGCTTTTTTCACACAACCTTGGGAACTGTCTCTGGAAGCTCTTCTTCATAGGGACACAAACGGATACACCGATCCTCTTTTGCTAGTTTTTAAATACAGGAATGGAGTAATCAAAGCCTACCCTCACGCAATGTGTTACGAGGTTGAGAAGCCATTAAAGAACAGACCTTTTGATCACACCAGGCCAATTTCAGCCAAGATACAGCAAGAATTAATTCTCCATTCGGTTGTCTAAAATTATGGCTACTGCTTTTTAACCTCAAAAGCACACGGAATATACTTGCAAACAGCTGAGGTAAAGAAAATAAATACATATAACCCTTCTGTAGGGACAAAAACAAGAGGGAAGAAATAGCATAAAGGAAATTTACCTAATATAGGGCTGATGAACCACACCATTCCATACAGTTGGTCTGGAAGCCCCATCTGAAGCAGCACAGGGGTAACATAGGCTGTTTCCATGGCATAGCTGAACTCAAGCCCGAAGAGAATGCACCCATTAAATAAGAGTTCAAGGAAAGACCTCTGAGGCTGGAGATCCCCAAAGTCAATCAAATCAATAGGACATGGAGTATTCGGCGGTGGAGGTGGTGAAGGGCGGATATGTTTTCTCCTTTTCGGATGTCTCTTGAAGTTGTTGGCCCGATGACTTATGTGCCGTGTGACTGATCCAGAATAGCCTGGAACTTGTGACCTCCACATATCCTGAGAAGCCATGCTTGGCAAGAACGCAGTATCACTGACAGGGGTTGTTGCAGATGGTGGAATCATCATGGGGAGGCGTCTGGAAGAAAAGTAGCTCAGAACAAAGTGGTCGAGTAAGAAAAACTTTGCTTGATTTTATTTACTGAAGTTCAAGCTATTTCTCAATATTTCACATAACCGAGTGCATCATTCAGATTAGTTACAACCTTTTCTCTCCATCTCTTGACATGAGGCATATAGATTTTATGGGCATGTCTCCTCTTTCTGTGCACAATGAGACACCAGAGATCCCATCCTGGTTACCTAGGCATTGCCGACTGCCACTGGGGATTAAGACTGAAACTTGTAAAACAATTTCAGACAAGTCACACTTCACAGGAGTTTCCATAACAGTAATCGGTTTACGTTCACTTGCAATTCACTCAAGCTAAATTAAGATGGCCCACGACCTCAGTCTAAGCTTACAATAAAGCAAGGCTGGGGCTCGCCTGCAGATCCAGATCCCTGCTGCAACGTGAAATCACCTTTCTGTACTTATCCTACCATTCCTGCTGCCTTTGTTGAGGCCAAGACTTAACACCAAAACTTTTCTCGCAATGGCTACGTTTTATTTTCTTCCTATTTACATTCTTGAATTCAACAGAGACACTCTGCTGCAAGGACACAGTCTGATCCTCTGCTTCTTGCTAGTTCAGTTTCCATAGGACATTACTTGAGTGCCCAGAGAATGCATTTTTTTTTAACTTCAGTCTTCACAAGCTGAACACTTGGATGAGGTTAGCTGGCAGGAAATCTCCTTGGAATCGGGAGCTGGTATCAGTTTTTCAGTGCAATACTGAAGTTTCAGAAACATACCCCGCAAAGCCACCCTCAGCACTGTTACTTCTCTCTGAGGTTAATGGCATTCAGCTGCTGAACAGCCTCCTCAGGTCTCAGGAGCACCGCTCCTGTAGCCAAAGCGTGCAGTGTGGCGCATAAAACAGCCAAATGGGTTCCAACACAGAACCTCAGGACAGATGCCGACGGATCTGCTGAATCAACAAACCACGTGTGATTTCTTGCCTCCTGTTGCTACAAATGGAAACAGCTCATAAGTGAAGCCTGGCCTCTTCTTTACACTCTCTTGCCCACAGACCAAAGGCTGCTGCTGTACAAGGACAGCTCCACATTTCCCCACACCTCTTCAGGAAAACACTCACAGCTGCACATCGGTAAGCAAAAAAAAAAAATCTCTTACATTATTCATTTACAGTTTGCCCCCCAAAAAGACTCCCAGGTGTTCTGCTAATTTGGACATATAGAACTCCCACAGACCTCCCATTTTCTGCTATTTCCTCCAGCACATTTCATGCACCACTCTTTCTTCCCGTATCCCTTCTTCGCTGTAGATCTCCAACTACTATAAGAAGCAGAACTCTGTAAATCCATGTTTACCATCATGCCGATGCAATGGTTGTTAAGCATGGTGAGATCATGACCTACACAGAATGATCCTCACTTCAACGCACGTGCCCAAAGAGAGACGTTGCACAACCCAAAACCGAATGCCAAGCACCTCGCAGAAGACTGCAGTTGGGTTACTTGACTGTTCTTGGGGCCTCAGGGGGAGGAGGAAGGGTGGGAGAGAGAAGATATCTACTGATGATGCACTCCAGGCTTCCTCAAAACTGCTCCTCTTCAAAACACAAGTAATACCACTGAAGAGAGAAGCATGAGTGATTCATAACTGTAACTACACACCGCGACAACCTTCATCTCACAAGGCACCAAGGGCAACTTGCATTTTGGGGGGAAAGCTCATTAGACACAAAGTCTCCTAGACAGACTGACAAGAGAAGCACATCGATACTCTGTGAAGATGCCCACACCGGTGTTCCCCTTGATACTGTTTTTAGAAAGAACTGAAAAATTCTTATGATCCATGTCTTTCACAAGCACAGCGCTTACTTTGCGGGAGTGCTCTTATCAGCCTTCAGGTCAAAGTAATTCCCTCACGGTGAGAATTTGTTAAAAATTAAGAGAAAAAAAAAATTAGCCAAAAAACCCCAAACCAAAGCGCGATCAGATTTGCAAACGGATGCTCTAGTGACCCTTTCACAGAGACATGGCAACACAGCTATGCCAGCACCCCTCTTCACCACTGATACACTTCACCATTTGCACTCAGAGTGCCAACGACCCCCTACCCACGTACTAGTTCCATTTCATACTCGACCCTCCTTTATCTTCCTGCTCTGTACTGTGCATTTGATAAAAGATTTTATTGCAAGTGGCAACATTTTAAGGACAGAAGGAAAGTGTCCCTCTTTACGACTCAGGAATACACGTGGTGGTCTGCAATCTCGGAGCAAAGGGCCCTCATTGGCAGCACAAAGTGAGCACCCGAGCCTGAACCTGCACCCGCCACGGCCCACTCTCCTCCCCTTGGGAATCCTGAACCTGAGTGCACCTTCAAAGGGCCCGAGCCCGTCCTGAGGCGGAATCTACACCGGACGCCCCTCCTTCGGCGCGGAAAACGACGGCGCTGCCGTGACGGGGCTTTCACCGCCGCCGAGCACCGGCGAGGCCTGGCACCGCCGTTTGCCGGGCCGAGCGTGGGCCCCGGCGGCGCCTCTGCTCCCGCGAGCGCCGCGAGGAGCCGGGCCCCCCCGGCAGCACCCAGCTCCGCAGGCCGCCCCCACCCTTACCTGCGGGCGCGCCCGTCGCCGGCCCCGACCCGCACTGCACCGCGCGGAGACACCGCCCGCAGCCCCCGCACCGGCGGAAGTGCCCGCTCCCCGCCCCGCCCCCAGGGGCGTCACGATCGCCGCGGAAGGTGCGGGGGCCCGTGGGCGGCCTCCGCGTAGCGCCGGCGGCAGCGGGCTGCCCGGCCTCCCGAGGCGGTCCCGAAGCCGCCGGGCTGCACGCGCAGGGGCTGAGGGGGCCCCTGCCCCCAGCCCTGGCCGCGTCGGCCCTGGAGCGCGGGGGCGAGGCCGCCGAGGAGGCCGCTCCGGCGGGGCCGAGGGCATTACCTTCCTTCTCCTGCTCCGCGTTGAAGCGAGAAGGGAATTATTGTCCGTGCGCTAAAGTTGTCAAAAGGAAAACCAAAAAAAAGCCTTTGTCGTGTTTGGAAGAATAAGATTCAAGAAAGCAGTCAATTTATGGAAAAGCTGAGATGTCTTATCTATTTGTTGCCAAAGTTTAGCTCTCATTTAAAGAGCATTAGACCGAGTCATTTCTGCTGCGCTAGGCTGTGGTACCATAGCTGATTTGGCAAACTCATTACCACTGATATTATACAGCACGTATTACAGCTTTTCAACATTTGGTGCTTTTGTCGTTTTTTAGAGAGATAGATGTAAACAAACAGTGATTTTCTAAAGTTCTTCCAAGCCGTATAGGATTTAGTGCCGTGGATTCAATACTTTAGTCTGACATAAATTAAATAGCCCAAGAAATTATGGTCGAGTTTTCAGAAGAGATCAAGGGAGAAAAAAACTGCTTGGCTACCGTAGCTTTTGCGTAACAGCTTCTTTGTTTGGTTACTGACTCTGGAACAACCATGTCCCAATCTGATGCATCTTCCTATACTTCTTAGGCAGTCTTTATCTTTTAGAAAAAACACACTTTTCAAAGAAGCTGCAGTCAGGAACTCTCCCAGTGGAGAAGTGAGATACAAAGCTCTCAGCTCCAGAAAACAAGGTGTCACAGCACCTGCATCGCCCCCTCTTGTATGCAGGCGTGACTCTAGATAGCTGATTTCCATATGCACAAAACCAGCCCACTGATTTTCCACAGTATTTTTGTAGCAAAAAAGTAAAATACAAAAAAAAAAAAAAAAAGTAGCCTTTCAGTATTTTAAGAGGCATTTGGACAATGCCCTTAATAGTATGCTTTAACTTTTGTTCAGCCCTGAAGCGGTCATGCAACTAGTGTATATGATAGTTGTAGGTCCCGTCAAACAGAACTTTTCTATCCTACTCTATTCCCTGAGATTTTTTTTTCTTGAAAAGTAGAAAGCAGTGTGATTACTTAAGAAGCTATAAGTAAAGCCCTGTGCACTTGCTACTGGGCATCAGCGTTATCTCTTTTGAAGACAATCGTTTTCCAAGCAAGGTCGGTGCTCCAAATATTCCTCTAATGTCTCAGAAATCTTAATGCAATTCCTCCTCTTACATAGTATATTCCTCATTCTGACCAGTACAATCAACAAGAAATCACAGTATTGATTAACCTTCTTAGGGTAATGTTACAGTTTTCTTGGTGTTATTATTCTTTTTCAGTAAAATAATCTAAACAGTTGCCAGCTCAAGCCTGGACTGTTCGTAAGGGTGATGAGTTTGCAAGAGACCGAGACTTCTCTCGGTCTCTTCATTCTCTTGGACTTCAGCAAGTTGATGGGAGTCTTACGCTTACTTAAAATCAGTTCTGCCTATGACAAAAATTGGAAGAGTCAGAATCAGAATAAATATCTCAAGTTGGAAGGGACCCGTGAGGATCATCAAGGCCAGCTTCCTGCTCCTCATAGGACTACCTCAAAGTAAACCATATAATTGAGAGCGTTGTCCAGATGCTCCTCGAACTCTGACAGACTCAGTGCAGTGACCACTTCCCTGGGAAGCCTGTTCCAATGACTGACCGCCCTCTCAGTGAAGAACCCTTTCCTAATGCCTGATCTGAACCTCCTCTGACTCAGCTTCATTCCACTTCTTGATGTCTTATCACTGATCACCACAGGAGCTACCCGGATGAATAAAAGCATTCATTGTACAGGCTGAAAAGCTCTCTAAATTCCAAGCATTCTTGCTCCTTCTGCAAGCCACTTTTCCAGATCATGTCCAGAGTCAATGTCAGGTTGCTAGTCTTTCCTTGAGCTCTTCCTGTACACGTATTTCAGGTACATGAGAGCTTTTGCTCCATTGCTAAATGCAAGAGAAACTGTGCCTTCCTCAAAATTTATGATATCGGTTGAAGAAGTAATACATATTTCTGTAGATGCCCAGTCATGCCAAGACGGTTTATGGCCTATGATAATGAGCATAGTGCAAATACAGAGTAAGACAGAAAAAAAGAAGCAAGTTGAAATAAGTTAAGATGCTTTTCAATTATACATTCTTAATGCTTATACGGTAAGAAGAGCTTACCACGTAAATTACACCACCGTAGCATACCATACATGTCAACTGAGTAGGCGTAAGCAAGTTGGTGGGAGGCTAATACAATGTAAGAACATAAAGAAGTCTCATATATGCCAGTTACACCGCCTCCACATCTGGCCTTTGCATATTGTCATATGACTTTAATAGCCCAGATAAATTAGTTCCTGACCCTGGATTCACCAAACTCCTACGCTGGCTATATTAATAGATGCAATTAAACATTTTAAAGGGTATTGGAATTTTTACTTAAAAGAAAGAAAATCACAAGCAAAAAAACCCCACACCCAAAATACTACTGGAAACAAAATTCAGTATTTTGCTGCAGAATGAACAGCAGCGGTAACACGCTGATCCATTTGCATTAGGACTGAGCAGTCAATTCACTGAGAAAGTAAATTCAACACGGTGAGCTAATACACAAGATCAGAATATGAATTTTTTAAAGAAACACGTGCACATATTCCGTCAACTGCTTTGTGTCCTGCTCTCGTGTGGATACAACAAAGCACAAAAGGAGTTTGTGTCTGCTCCCATCCTTTCTGTGAACAGAAAAAATCTGCCCTATTCTTTTCGGGTGCAAGATGAGGCCACGCTCCTGAAACAATCCATTTGGATGTATCTTAAATAGGCCCCATGACAAGAGTGCCAGGCAACTACAATGCACAACATTGCATGTAGAGCTATAGTAATAGGAATAGACAGAAATGCCCCCACTATTGACAAATATGCAAAGCAAGACATAGTCTTGGACCGTAGTTAAAACCTTTTTGTAAAATAGGTGACACTTTTCTTAAAAAAAAAACAAAAAAACACCAACAAGTAATCAGTAAAGACACAATTTCATTTTAGAAAAACTGGAATGCTGTCACAGTACAAATGAAAGATCAGTAATCTATCAGCCTAGTCTACAGTTGCTGTATCAAACGAAAACCAAAATGGTGTGGCCCCTCCTCAAACCTTAAAGGATAATTATTCAGAAAAATTTCACCATTCGAGTGTTGTGCCGTGACAGCCCAATAGTTTTTCTTCCACTGGTTTGCACTTGATTTGACTCGTGTTTGGGTTCAGACATACGATCTTCACAGTAGTGGAGTTCATGCATTTTGTTATTTGCTTTCCTGGGCTTTGTGCGGGGACTGCTTAATAAGCATTTCGATTTGTTTCTGCAGGACACACCAGTGTTGCCCTCAAAATAACATGAGGACACTTAACCTTGCTCCTGCCCTAGTCCCTCTCCGGCAATGAAAACTCAACACAGTTCGGAGAATGGGTCGCTAGAGGGCGCTTACAGAATCCAGAAGACTGAGAAAGCTCTAGGTATCAGAAGGCTACAGTCCTACAAAGTTTGAAGAGTCCAAATGACGAGTTTTGCGTTTACTTCCTAACCAGCTCCTGAGACCAACCCTATAAGATACAGAACTAGGGAAATAATTATATTTCAGAAGATCTTCATAATATTTTTATGATATGTTCTTCCAGCAACTAAATGAAAGCAAGCTGAGGAAAAACTCTCCTCTGAGACAACGTGTGTGCTAGGCGACATTGACTATGCACTTCTAGAGAAACGCTGAACGCCACGTTAACTGCAGGCGTGCAAGATATCTACCATGCAAGATGTTGGCACTAAGTGTCACTGCTGGGTGCAGCTTCGGGGGAAGAGGTGTCGGAACACAAAAAGCAGTACAGTGAATTCACTGAAGTCCAGTATGTCATTTCACTGCGATGCCTCAAGTAGACTATGCGTTTCATGAGAGACAAGGACATGATTATGCCTCAAAGACCCTGCAGGCTGTTCTCTGGATGTGACAAACCACAGAAAGATGACAAGCAGTATGTCAGGAAAGCAAGAGTGAAAATCCAGCACGCAGGAACTTGCAGTCACCCATAGCAGACACAGGCTACATGTATTTTAGAACTAAACTCAATATTCATTTAAAGACAGAGCATAAACAGAGACTGCTGTCCTACCTGCTGTGTTACCTGTACAACTCAATTCCTTGTAGCTCAAAATTAATGCGAGAAGCAACTTCCTGCCAGTAGGTCCTGTCATTAGTGAGATCAAAATTTTCTGAGCTACCGGGTGTCTTATTTTGGTGAATCAGTATGCTTCTGATCATCTGTTGAAGAAAAGCAGAACTCATGTGATCAGAGAGTTCTGGAAAGCCTCAAATCACTGCTTCTGTGAAGGCCAAGTGCAGGGCAGCCCAAGGAAGGGCCAGGCCACTGCTGTTCTGAGGGCTGTAAGGAAGAGGTGGTCAGGTGCGGCACCATGCAGAGGGCAGGCCACAGCACTCGCTGCAGGCAAGCATGGTGAACGGGGACCCCGACGGGTCTGTCACGCAGCACCACGTTTGGTGGGAGAGGTGGCAAAGGGTACCAAAATGGTGCTGTGCTGGCAGGGGTTTGGGCTGGCTCAACAGCGCCCACACAGAGACAGGGTACTTGGAGCTCAAGAAAGAAAAGCAGCGTGGAACAGAGTAGTACACGGTGGGTACTGCAGGAAGACCTGCACCTGCCTCTTGCTAAGCATTTGTTAAAACTTTGGTTTATAAATTGGCTCTGTACCTTATCTAAATTGACTTTGGAAGCCTATGGGATGTACTGCCTTACTGACCCATGTTTACAGGGGAAATGAGAAACCACCGGGTCCCGGGGCTAATTACTTTTCCTCAAAACCCAGCATTGCTCTATGTTTATGACTCAGTGCAGCATCCAATTTTCTGCTGAGATTGTATCTGTATTGCATTACAGAATGAGCTGCGATAACACTTTATGTTAATTGCAGTGCACAGACTGCTCCCTTCTCTCCTTTATTCCAGTTATCAAGAAAAACCGGAAAATCTGCTGCTGCCGTTTAGCCTCTTCCATTCATACAGAGTAGAGTGCCTGTCAGACAGGAGAGGCAGGGGCTGTCACCCCCTTTCTGCCTCAAAGTGTCTACTAGCAACAAGCCAGAAACTATAGGGATGTCTACATGCCATCTCAAACAACGTTACCTTACGGAGACAGACAGATGCTGAGATGCAGTACAGCCACTCGCTGTAAATGGATATAGACAGGTACTTGAATATTCCTGGACGGTCACTTGGACAGCCTTCCTTATCTCCTGCATCCGCTGAGGCAGAGAAAAGGGCAGAGATGAAGTAACCGAAAAAGGGCACCCCTGTGTCTCTCTCAGAGCCTGGCAGTCTCTTTCAGGGTCCCTAAATAGACTGTTCACCTTGGTGTTCAATTTGTTGAGTGTTTTCAAGCAAGACAATGCTTTGCTTAAAGGCCCTTTTGCTGTCTGGCAGATCATTCTCAAGATGTTTTCTACTCTTCATCATCAGCAAAGAAACTCCTCCAGCTCGAGTCCTGTCTGCAACATGACGTTTGCAGGCTAAAGTTGTTCTAGGGTTTGCCTGCATTTTCTCAGGAGAGACAGGGAAAAAAAAAAAAAAAAAATAGACACAAAGAAAATAAATGAGAGGAACAGAACATTCTGTAAAATAAACATTTGCTAATGCTCTTGAGCAAGAGAAATGAAACAGGTTGCAAACAGTAACCCAGATTAACTATCTCCTACAACAGAGTATGCAAAGGTTCCCCGTACACTGTTCGGATGGCACTTCTGTGTTGAGCCTGATACACTGATATATTAACTCATGTCTCCAATAACAGCAACGACCTGTGGATACAAAATTGGAGGTCAGGCCTCAAAGTAATCTAATTAATCTCCTGCCAGCTAAAGCAGCTGGTCCAACCAAGGGCCCAAAATTAAAGCAAGCCAATTTCAAATTACAAATAAAATACATGCTTTGTGCATACTTCTGTGGAATACATGCATTGGTTTGGAGATTACTGGAGGAAGACAACATGGGTGGAAGATGTTTTTGCTATATGAGAGCTCAGTCCAAGAAACTAAGGGACATTTGCAGAGGTGAGGAAGAGAGTTTTGCACCCATCTAGCCAATCTCTTTGCAAAGACAGTAGGGACAGAACTAGATCACATCCACTCCATGCTAAGCCGATTTATCATCTCTTGCAAAGTCAAGAAAAAAATCTCCTGAGTTCTTATGGTCAGAGGGAAAGACATGATAACCTCTAACCAATTTCTTCAAATAGACTGCATTCTTCTGGCTGTCCTTTTCACATTGGCCAAGATGCTGGACTACTTTCCTGTGCCCAAGTGACAAATGCATCCACTCTCCAGCTGCCCTCCTTTATTTTTTAAAATTAAAAATCCAGGTGCATTAGGAGACTTGCTTATGTGATCAGGCTACATGGAGATAATACAATTGGAGAACTTCGTGTTCAAAAATAAAGTGGACATCCTAAGATACTGGAAGATGGGCTCATTTAAATTTCAAAAATCAAATAAATGTATTTACTGTGTGATACGGAGATCAGATTTCACAGCTAGAGATTTTTTTCACTATCTGGTTTCTGGACAAATTGGACACAAGAAAAACAGGATTGATACAAGTGCCTTCCTGCAGATTAACTCATTACCTACCTTTGCATGGCTTCTCAGGCCACCACTTGCTTAAGGAGAACTGTTGCCGCCAAATCTAGTTCACGAACCTCAGACAGGCCCTGTCCCTTACTTTCCATGGATGACAGTAACGATGCAGCATGGATACCCAGCTCAGACACAGGAGCACATAGTCTTATGATATTGGTCCTGGGAACGCTGTGCATGCTATATACTCTCCCCAACAGAAGAGATGACCAGGGCTACTGTCTCCCTCGGCATCAAGACATACCGGACCATGCTGAGTCTGGACATCCCCACAGAATTACCTTTCCCTGAGATTTTCGATAGGGCAGAAACACGTAGAATCTTTTAAGACGTCCTATACTGTCAATAAAAGGGAAGGAAACGACTTGCAGAGTCAACATTCAAGATCTTTTGCAGTGTCCCCTTTAATTTAAAATCAAACTATGCTACCAAGCCAAAAGAGACTCACTTTCTCCTCTATGCTACTATGGTCTGAGGTTACGTGATGAGACCAACACAGAGAACAAAGTACATCTATCTAGCAGCAGCAGCAGCTCCTCCATTACACCCTGGTCTAACCTCACTGCAGAAGTTTGTCCCAGTGAGCATGTTGCATCCTTTTCATTCTTTTATTCTAGGGGTTTCAGGTTTCCCTATGTTTTCTGTCACAATAGTGTTTCTAATGCCCTCTGCCTGTTTAATAACAGCAATGCTGTGTATAGATATGCTTTTTACCATTACTAGCCTTGCAGGTAAAACCAAAATCTGTGTTGTAGTTGTTCTGCACAGGAAAAGGGGGCCATAATAGAATTCTGATGTGCTTTTATTACATAGATAATCTCCAGAATAGCTGTTCTCATAAAACACACGCATCTTAGATTGCCTCTGCTTGTCATACCAAATGTATCTTCAGTCAGAGCATCATCATCTTTGCTATTCATAACCAAAATGGAATTCGTTTCCCTTTGCAATTCTATATAAATTCACCAGCACTTGGACACTGCCTGGCTTTGTGCATTCCTTCATGGATACCTAGAGGTAAAATGCACCCAGACTGGAAAGAAAGGGGTTTTTCATGTGTTTGTTAGTTCAGCCACAGCTATAAACTCCTGGCAGGAGACTTCCAAGAAAGCAGTCGGGAAGCCAAGTTCTATTAACTGGGCTGTCCACATTCACAGTTTACCCTCATAAACCCCAGCTGTCACCTTCCTCTACGGGCAGCTGACAGAAGTCATGAGCCCTGTGTCAGCTCAAGTGTACGTCAAAACAGCTGCTTACCTCTTTGTTTGGCGCAAAGTGTGCATCTATGTAGCAATGCACACATTACATAATAGTCAGTTGTAAACTAAAAGGAGTCAGATTGCTAAATGCATCCACTGCATGGACGAGATTTTTACTTCCATCACCTGATAATTTAATGGCTCAATTAGCCCTGCCTGAACGGCTTGGCTGTGATAGAGCAACGTTCTCTTGCAGGTCACAGTAAATCAGAAGGCTGGGGACAAGTAAGCAGTGCAAAGGTAAATGATTCCTCTGCAGAAAATAAAGTACAACAGCCAATAGTATCTTCTTTCCTGATCTGCTCCTTGCAGTAGTGCTTTAGGGACAGAACAGGCACCATACAATAAAAGACCGTAAAACTAGTCAAAAGCCAGTATCACAGAAGGCCCAAAACCTTCCTAGCTAATTCAATCCTAGCTCGGACATTCCTTTTTGCATTTCTGAAATTCCATGATATGCCTAATTTAGGAGGACTTTGAAATATCTGCTGCATCACTGAGCATTATTCTGTTGCTTTCCTCTAGCCAAGAGGCAAGTGGAAAAAGATGCCATTAAAGTGGCACTTACTGATCATCCTGGAGCAGAGCAGGGCTGTGGAGGTGACTCTACTGCATCAACTGACCATAGCACGGGAGGTTCCAGTTGCAGTGAACATGGCCTGTAGGAAGGTACAACTTGACGGGCCTTGTAACTAATTTTTAGGCTCTAATGAGAAAGTAATAACTTCTGCTGCAGAAGCAACCCTTCAGTGTACTGCAGGCACCTAGTTCACAAGAAACTGATTGTGTCATAGCATTCAAAGAAATCAAAGAACATGCAATTATCAAAGAAATCCATATTTGTAATAGATTGGCTACTGTGTAGGAAAGGCCTGACTGAATTATTCTGACACATTTGACATTGCAAGAAAATGTTCCAAATTAACAAATACTCATAGTCTGGACAAAATAATTGGCATTCACTGTGCTGCCTTTGGGGCCTCGTTTTAAACAACATTAGTAAAGACACTTTCTCAATGTGATTTTTTAAGTTATTATGCCTTCCAAGGTAAATCATTACCGTCTGCCTGGGAAAAAAATATGACGCTAATCTGCACATCGTTCATCTATGTATTGTCTAGGTCTACTTTAGTCACTTTTCTGTCCCTCTCCTATTTGTGTTTCTATAACACCATTTTTACTAATGATTGTCACTGAAGACAGGAGGGAAATTTCCATTCATGAAACCAACATGAGCAAAGATCAGGAAAAGGTATCGAAATAAATGAGAATTTTTCATGGTACAGAACCTTAAAGAAAAACAAGGGGCCAAGAGGTGGGCAGGGGGGTCCTTATTGCCGTAAGTCACACGTACCTTAATCGTGCCCTCTTTCATCTGGTGGGTCGCACTGGAACACAGAATGAAGCTACAGCAGTCACATTGACAGCACTCTCCCTCTGCTGCCCATGTCAAAATCTGAGTGCTCCTATACAATTAATGAAATCAAGTTGTTTTATTTATAAGTTTGTCAGGGTGCAAAAAATTCTATTAAAAATAATTTAAAACTGTTCATGGAGATAGGAGATTCTCTATCACTGGATACTTTTAAGATACCAGGATGCCTGAGAGCAGGTTATTAGATCCTGCTTTGGGGGCCTAGGAGACTAAAACAGAGGAATTCTGACTTTGCAGGGTCTTTGCAGGCTTTTCCTGGAACCTTTCAATGAAAATAGCCTGGAAAATCATAATACTGAAAATTGCTATAAGAGACACTTCTGGTCTGTGTTCAGCTGTGGCAGCAAGTGATGAAAAAGGAAAGAGTTTACAATTGAAGTCAAAAGCAAGAGTGCTAAACGGAAAAACATCCTCTGCTTCATGATCCCTGCTTATGGTCTTCTCATGAACACCACCATTAAGTCCCTACCCGTATTACCATTTTAAATGGCTCCATCAAAACTCGTTTGTGAACTTCCCCCTGGCAGTGTTCTTTGTAATGCTCATGAGAGCTCACATTTAAGTCATCCTGCAATGCATCTTTTCTAAATTCCTCCCTGAAGCCACCTATAAAAAGAGGTTGAGGTGAAACAGAATTCACTTAGTGATTACTGACCACCTTTGGCTTTTATTTAGGATGCAGTGTTGCCTAAATTCTTAGCCATTAGAAATCGCTGGCCTGTCGACTCTGCAAGTACTCACCACTCACCGTGCTAGAAAACCCCGTTTCTGCCACACGCAGTCTGACTGGATGTTACTTTGACCTGAAAAACAAGAAACAATATAGGTTTGTAGTCAAACCTTGGGCAGCCAACTATACCCGTGGCAGGAAAAGGTGCATCTCTGGCAACCAGAAATTATATTTAAAATACACATTTTCTTGGTCGGATATTATAAATCAGGGCAGTTCAAAAGAGTTGAATTTAACTAGAAAACATAACACTTTCCCAAATGCGGTATTGACAACCTCGGAAACTCAAGATTAATGGAAACCGGAAAGGAGCTAATAGCAGCAACTATATACATAATCATCTTGGAAAACAGGTTAACAGAAGTAAAGGGGGGGACAACAACAACACACAACAAAACCAACCGCTTTCCAGTAGACAACAACAATCACAAGTGTTTAAATACATTGGGATAAAACCAAATATAACAAATCTATAAAAATATCTGTAATAATCAAATTGTGCGTTACTACATTCATAGGGTAAAAATCTGTCCACAATAATACAGAAAAGGTAGATATTTCTCATAGTTATTCCTGCTCTGGACCACAAGCTGATGCATAGCTTATCGTATCTTAAAATCAACAACCAAGACGTATATTTAAATAGTATCGAAGGTGAGATTTTAGTGAATCGGCACCCTAGAGCCCCATGAGGTGTCTAACGATCTGATTGGTGATGCTGAGTTTCGTGAAGCCACTGAAAAATAAGCAAGCTCCACAGGTCAGAAAGAAAGCCTATCTCTGGAAGTGCAATATGAATGAGACAATCCAGGATGAAGAGCTCAATGCTGGTCCAAAAGTGGGAGAAGGAAGTCCCTTCCTGGGGAAGGAGGGAAGACGTTCCAAAAGCAAGCAACTGCCTCCTAGGCCCAACATGGCAGACCACTTGCCACACTCTTGCCGAACTGCCCAGCTTCCCAGGAAGCTGCAAGCACCAATGTTTTCAAATGTCTAAATAAGAAATGCTCAGATTCTGCATTTGGTCAAAAATGCTCCACAGCCATTAACTGATCAGAGCCCCTGCTTCAAAGGTGGCAGAGTTTTGTTCACGGATGAACACTGAGCTGGCAGAATGCTGGGCTGTAAAACAAGGTTCAGTACCAGTACAGTAGGGTACTGGGACAAAATAATCTCTAGAGTATTAGGAGATAATAGCCAGGAAACAGCTAAAATACCTCTAAGTCTGTATCTCTGAAAACTTTTTACTAAAAATCAGGAATACTTCTGAGAGTCATGAACAACTCGAGATGTCTTGCAAGAGAGATGAAGAGACAAAAGCCCATGAATGACTTACGGCCTTCAACTAGAACTCTTCTGCTAGTAAGTAAAATGCAGTGACATCAATAGTGACAGAACTCCAAGTAAAAGCAATTTTACTTTCAAAGCATTTGCATTAAGGAGACACAATTGTAGCTTAATGTATTTGGGATGCAAACAGAAAACTGCATTTAGGACGGCAAATTGGCTTTTTACTCCACCTAACTTACAGAAAAATCCACAGAACATTTCAGTACAAAGACTGAGGATACAAAGAATATTCTGGAAGACCTTGATGACTGTTACTTTACATATGAAAAGTGTTTCTGTTCCATTCTTTGAGATTTTATCACGCAAATCACACAGAAGTGAGTGTCTAACATTCCAAAAGACTTAACACAACTTTTACTGTGTTTGTGTAAGCAAATATTACAATACCTGTCATCAGTTCAAATTTAATCTTGTCCCAGGGTCAGAAAACGGGTCACGGTATCTTATGTTTGCCATTTTGTTGTGAAACTTCAGTGTGTTTTTATACCCAGGACACATTAAACAATTTTTAGGCCCGCGGACTTCACTGGTACCACTATTTCCTCTTGCTTGCTACAGGATTCCCACACATTTGTCTTTTTGGAAGAACACAAACATGAGCACTGAAGAGTAAGTTGGTCCTTTAATTGTTTACAGTACCTAGGAACAATTTCTCTAACTAAGCCTGAAAGAAAGGCTAAGTTAATGCAATTTCACTAAACCAGAGCTTGGTAGAAAGCCCCATAGTTCTGGTGTTTGAAATCTAATAACATTTTAGGTTTTCTTTCATCTTGCAAGCTCATCAGATTTCAAGCCCATTTCCATGTTTATAAAGCAGCTGAGATGACCCAACACAAATGAATAGGTGGAAAGCCACAGGAAACCAAAGCATTACCAACTACCTGCAACTGAATACCATTTCTCAGAGAGACAATACAAGACACTGATGAAATGCAGATATTCCCTTTGGGAACTAAGCGCTGGCTGGTGAGTTCCAAGCTTTCCCTTCAGGCTGCAGTCATCCGCCAGCTGACCTGCTGCTGGCGAGGAGTGACTCAAGCGCAAAGGGTGCTGACACCCCTGCCCTCCCGGTTTTGCGGCTTGTGACTCATGCTCGCACCCCCTGCTGCAGGCAGGCACCCTGGGGCTCCCTGTGGAGCTCCCCTAAGTGCTGCTGCATAGGACCTCTCCTGGCATTCAAAGCCATCCCATGCCCAGAGTGTCTTGGGAAATCTCTGTTTCAGCAATAACAAAGAAGGGTTACGTAGCAAAGAGGGAGGAAGCCTTAGGGAAAATGTCTTCTACTCTGGATCCAGAGGAGTGCAGTGCATCTGCTGACTAACAGTGGGATTGGGAGAGAAGGCAGCTGGCATCTCCGTGAGGGAGAAAACAAATTCCTGAGTGATGCTGGAAAAGCCGTCATCTTCAACAGCAGTGCACTGCCGGTCAGGGATCCAACATCCACTGCTTCCACAGCACCAAAAGCTCCTGTCCCTCCTGGCTAAAATGTATCTTAAATACCAGGAGCCGGCAACACCGGAGTTAAACTAGAGCTAGGGCGCTCTGTTTGGCTAAAATGGAAACTCCAATAGTATTGGAACCCTGAAACGGAAAACCCAGGATACCTAAGTCCATTTGTAATAAAGTAAGCTTCTGTGAAAAACAGATGTAGAGGAGCCTGATGCTCACCTTCCCAAGATCTCCACATGCTGTACAGAGAATAGAAAGCAGTTTTTGTAAAACATCACCAGGATTCACACATGTCCACAGACTCACTGGCACCTCAAGCCTCTGCCAGCAGAGGAGAAGAGCAGAAGCGCAGCTTCCCAAGGAAAGGCATGCACATGGACAGGATGCGACACAGCACTTCCGTCACTCATTCAGATTGAATTTCCTGAAGAAACTTTTACATGGCGAATCTCTTCAGGCTTTCTGGGGTCAAAAGCACACAAATTCCCAGGAGCGGTATCTCCCAACGCTATCAACAGCTGCTAAAAAGGTTCAGGGTGTTGTTTGGGGGCTTTTTTGTTGTTGTTGTTTTGGTTTTTTTGGTTTTTTTTTTTTTTTTTTTTTTTCTCTTCCTCAGACAAGACTAGCCAAGACCACTCCATCCTATTTACCTGCTTTTGACCAGAATTTCTTGTCAGCTGCTAGTCAAGTGCTCCACAAGTCTCCAAACACCACCTACCCTCCACCTCATGCCTCTACTACATGCATCCTTGCCAAAAAGCAGAGTGACTCATAGTCTGCCCATACAGATTACGACCTAGACAGCTGCTGATCAGGACGTGGAGGTATCAGCCACATCCTGAAAGTGGAAGAGGCCACAATGTAGGACAGACAGAATGGCACTGACAGACCTGTGAGTCAGAACACAAAGAAGAAATGAAAGACGTTGTTAACAGCATGAGGAGCCCGGAGATAACAAGAAGCCTAACTGCTAGACACGTACAGAATGGTGAATCACAGTAAAACCCCCTCCACAGCAGATGGCGTAACATTCTCTCAGCACACATTCCCGAGCACAAAGTCTCCTTGTGGTGTATTTGTACCACTGACAGGACCAGTGTATAGAGCTTTTTAAGATCCCCATACAGGTGGAAGGCTTCAGAGAGTCTTTTGTGACTATTAGTTATAAAAAACCAGACCTTTTTCTTTCTGTTAGCTTTTTGAGTCAAGTCTATGGGTCATCAGGCAAAAAACGCAACATGAAATGCAGTCTGGTGTTTTGTTAATAATATACTCTGTGTTTGTTCACACTCTTTAATCACATGGGTTTTTTGCTCTGTGGAACATCCTGTCTCTCTGGCCTAAACCAGTTTGGAGGTAAAGATGCTTTGGACTGAATCCAGACTACACGTATATATTCTTGTCTTGCTCTGGAAACCCTACGTCAATTTAAAACCATTTGGTAGAGTTCCCAAAGAATAAAAGGAACCTGCTTATAAGACATGCGAAAAGACAGCCCTGTCCCCCTCCCCGCCCCAAGAGGAAACCCTTTGTTGTTCCAAAGACAGGGAAAAACAAAGGGGAAAGGCTAGCACACCCATAAATTTGTTCAGACTAAATCCTCATAAGAAGCTATTCATCTGTTGCTGTTGATATGGTTCTTATGTATCAGCAAGTGTGGGGACTGTTTAGTTTCCTGTATTTTCATGCTAACATCACACATTACTGTTTCATGCTAAAGTGCTGGGTTTTCCTTTTTGGTGCAGAAGACTTTGGGGTTTGGGGCTTGTTAAACTAACCTCAAAAACCTATATTGAGTTTCTACTTCCAAGTATTAAGAAGCCACCAAATACAGCTCCAAATCACTGGCAGCATTATGAGCAGAAAATATTAGAAGTCACTTGGCACAAAACTGCTACACCACAGATTCACGGATAACTCACAGAAATCCTGGGTTCTGCCACGGCTGCCTCTTGCACCACGCATAACCTTGACAGTATGCATGATGCCAACTGGAAAAGGGAATATTCCAGCAGCATGAAATCCTCAGGTCCCTTCTAGCCGATTCATGCTTTCACAAGTTGGATAACAAGTTTTTATCCAGTCGCTCAAAGTTTGCAGAGCACCTCAATGCTTCTTCGTTTGCCCAACTAGTGTAATATCCAACAGATAAATTATTGAAACTGTGTCAGTATATTCAGGGGGGAGGGGGGGGAAAGCACCACCAAATCAAAAAATCCAACATTGCAGCAAAACCCCCTCAAGATTTCCAGATCTCAAAATTAAGAATAAATTGCGTAATTCAAAAGCTGTACTAATATGAATTTATATTTTATAATAAGAGCCTGTAAATAACTGTAATGGGCAAATGCAATTTAGAACCAAATGCACACATTCTTTTTAAGAAATACTGTAGCGTAAAGGAACCAGGACTAATCATCAGGAATTTACAATAATATACTTCAGAAGGACATTTTAATTCATCTGAATAGACCTATTCTGAAAGAAAGCAGATAACTTAATCGATAATTAGCAAAATTACTGCAAAACAATTTATCCATTCCACGACTAAGTGCTGTTGTTTGGAATGTTTAGCCATGCTCCCCACATAATAAGCAAGTATTTGCTTCCTGTCTTATAGGCAATACCCAGGTTAATCTTCACTGTGGAACGGGTACCAAAGTGTCCTTATTATTAATGCTCATGTTGGACATTAGCCATAAAACGACACAGCTACTTATTGCTGGAGATCCACTGTTAAACAGGATTTGTGGTTTTAATCTTTCATCAAAAAACAGATTAAATCTGTACTTTTGTAGAAGCATGAACACATAATCCTAGTAAGACATTATTTATTCTACACAAAAATAATTAAGTGTTTGATTAGTGATTTTCTGCACAACAAATTCTGTATTTCTTGTCACTGACAATATTTCCTATATATATTTTAAAAAGCTAATGCTAATTAACAAACAGAGTATATCCAGCAAGAGCGCTGGAACTCTAATGCTTGGGCCAAAGGGATTTGCTGACTGCAGTGCAGAGCTCCTAAGGACATCTGTGTCACTTCATGTGGAAATAACATGGGTATTTCATATACCCCAAAATTTTGCATTTTGGCTCAATGTGAGTGATATGGGATTGTTTGGAGCCTTTGGAATCACTGTGAATGGATGCCATTCCAACTGACGTGGCCGGGTGTGACTGAGACAAACTCTCGGTACTTTTGCTTGTGTGTCTGCAAACGGAGCTCCCGCAGCAGATTACCTGCACACAGTGTGCTGAAGGAACTGGTTACTAAGACTGGGCATCTCTTCTGGCCACCTAATGTTGTTCTGCTGATGCTACACTTGTGTAATTTTGATTTTGTAAAATGACTTCTTCCTGGCCTGCCCTTGCAGTAAAAGGATGTTCGTCTGACTAATGAAGATATCTCCAGCACATACCACGCAGCTTATTACACTGCCATTCTACTAGAAAACAGCAGTTACTGACCTACCAAAGAAAGCAGCTCTGTGAGCATGAAGTAGGGGAACCTAGGTTTAAATGGATTTTGTATCTCCCACCTGATCTGCTGTTCTTTGCTGTCCTCATCTCATGCCATTAAAATCCTCTTCTCCTTCCTGCCATGACACACTCTTGTGAAATAACACAGTGGTTGCCACACTTGCTCAGAGAACCAGCTTGACAAAAAGTGCAGAGAGACAAACTTGACAAGGTTAGACTCAGAACACTCTTGCACAGCAGCTCTCTATTTTCCAAAATGTATGCGAAAACCATTATATATGAGACTACATTTCTTCTCAATTTGCTAGACATTGTCATAGACGGGATTGTACTTGTCCTCACCAAATCCTCAAACACCTCTCTAAAAAGCAATTTAGAGGAACAAAAGCAAGGAACTCTGACATTCAAAGTCTCTTGCTTTGTCACTAAACCTATTCCACAAGTAATGCTCACAACACAGAAATTAAACTGAACTAATTTACTACAACTTAATCATTAACATTTCAATTTATTTGAAAGCAAATCTTAGTATATGTAAAAATATTAAATAGGTGGTCTGAGAACTCAGGACTTTCTATTCAAAGGAATACTATTTAATGAGGAAAAAGCAGTATTTACCTAATAAAACCAGAGTTCTCATTTCTAAGAAAAATTTTCTCCCTGTTAGCAAGAGAAAACGGACATTAGCATCCCAACCTTCTCTCCTTGGTATCCTATCATTTCCTTTTTATTCGGGTAGTGTTGACATCTCCAGACACCTTTGGAACGTTAGAAGACTACTATAAAAGCCACTCCCAAAAACTCAGTGTTTCCCTTAAAGCCAAAATTACAGTTAGGGATCCGGCAGTCTGTGGCTCAGTTTTAAGTCTTTTTTACAGCCTGTACGATAGATGCCATCCATCCTAAGCCTATATGCCTGCAGCTGCTGTGAAAGTGTCACAACAGCAAAGCCATCTGAAGAAATAACAGCACAATACTTACTTATGCATAAGGTATATTTTAGGCTTGCACACAACTTCCGGCAGCACGTTTCAATTGCAGTTCTTTTTTTGAATTGCAGGAAACATTTCAAAAGGAAAGGGAATGGCTTTACTAACACTTACACACAAAGCAAAGCAGAAATCCTTGGGGCGGCACGGAGCAGCTAGTCCTGGTGAGAAGCAGGTTAGATGCATAGACGACTGAATTTCTGAAGACCAGAGAAAAGACAGGAGCAAAAATGAGTGTTACATTTCACACGCTGAAAAACTGCTAGGCTTGTGCATGCTTTCTGTCCTCTTCAAGAGCAGAGGTGCCCTTCACAGTTCTGCTGCCCAAACCTCTTCCCCTACCATCTCCCTCCATCAGCTCTGTATTTCCACGAGGTTCTTGTGCAGCGCAAGACCTTTGTCTGTCTCTTGTCCTGCCTTAATGTTTTCAGATTCCAAAAGGTTTCTGCCACTTCAATTTAAAAGGAATACAAGATTCAGACTTCTGTAAGAAACAAAACTTGTCTGCCTGGTGGATTTTGAAAAAGAAAATGCCTAGAATTTAAACCTGGAGAAGACCAATGTGACATTCTGCTGAGATCTGACACCACAGAGGTCTCAATTTTTACGGGGTCATTTCTGAAGGTGAAGTGTGAGAATTGCATAAAAACCTCAGGAAGAAGCCCAGACAGTGTTGACAAATTTCAAGTGACAGAAATCACCTCACAGTAAGAAGCGCTAGTGACAAATCATATTCATTTTTCAAATACTGTGCCTTTGATAATTTTGTAGAACTAGCAAATGAGAGAGGGAGATACGATCCTGACAGTTTACACGCAGTTTTCCTGGGAAAGCTGGAGACAACCCAAAAGTTCAGCAGTAATGCTACAGTGCATCAAAAAAATACCTGGAGTCAGTCCCACAAAGCTCTTTAGAGAAGCAGAAAAGTATTTTAAAAAAATACCAGCTTTAAAACCCTGCTGCTTGAGACGGGTCTAAACAAACCAAATGCCAGTGTTTTGTTTCAAGTCTGAAAACTTAGAGCTGGATGAATTCCAGAAGAACTGAGTAAATCTAAACAGGCAGGAAGAATCGTAAATTTTGCTTCTGGAAAAGAGAGCTGTGTTTCGCTTGCCAAAGGGACACCAATAAAACCTCCCCAGAGGGAAGGAGCTGAAAACGAGTTTTTAAGCCATCCATCTGCACAGTCTTCCATTGAATTTTGAGAAGATAAAATAATATTTTAGACATGAAAGACTAAAGCAAAAGAAGTGTGTCTCTGAAACAAGTAGAGAAAGAACATGCGAGCAATAGCACCAAAGTTGACTTGCAGTGCTGCACAGACACAGAAGGGCCACACAGCTGGGCAATCCACACAATTTACTTACCAATGTGCTCTAAATAAAAAAGTCCATAACAAATAAAGTGGGGTAGCAGATTTATCTGATGGGCAGAATTATGATTAAAATAAATATATTTCTCGATTGTCTCTTTCTACTTGTAATGTTTATTTCCATGCTAGACAGCATTTTAAAGGCAGGAGAAAACGTTCTCACCGACTATATCTGGAAATACATATCCATATTAGCCAAGTCTTCTTCAGCAGGAGGTTTTGCAAGCTCGAATACTATGACGGATCATCACAAAGCACAGACCAAGGCTACTATGAACCAGTGAGCCTGGAACAAGGGAATAGACTACTTATATCTGCGTTGGATGAACATGAAGTTCAGGTAAATTTATAGCACTTTAGAACTGGTGGTTTTATCCATGCTGAAAAGCATACCTCAGCTAGATATGCAGAGTCATGGCAGTGCTACGACATCAAGGAAACAACCTTGAAGCATGGCTCCTCTTTGTACAAGGAACATATGTCAGCAATTCCACTCTGGAATGGTTATACCAGTAAAAAAACTGACAACAAATCCAACTACTCCCCCCAACCCCCATAGCAGAGCTTTGAAAACTTTGGTATCACAAATTGATTTCTGAAGCTACTAACTAAATAATTCTGAAAGGGCTCTGATCGCGAGCAATCCTCAGCAGCCCTGCTACAACCGGGACACTTCCAGGGACAAAGCCACACACTGCTTGCACTTCTGCTTAAACTTGGGTCTGGCTCAATGAAGGGCCTGGTTTTCTTCCACTGCAGCTCTATTAGCATTGCCTGCAAAGAGAATTTATGCAGCCAAAGAAGGAATTGGCATTCTTTCTACAATAGGGCCAGTTGTTTCAGGCTGCCACATTCAGTTAAATGTTTACTTTGTTGTTTCACAACTCAACAGGAAGCAAAAGGTCAGAGAGGCCCCACTGCAGAACAGAGATCTTGTCATTCGTCTATTCACCTCGAGCCAAGATTTGAGTGGGAAATCAGTGCTTTCCTTTTTTTTTTTTTTTTTTTTTTCCCCCATTTTCCTCCAGGAGACAGACACCAGTTAGTAAATGAACACTTCAGCAATTCTTCCAGTCTGGTTTCATATCCTAGAAGCAATGTTAGAAGTTTGAGAGTATTCTGACAAGATCCTGAAAGAGGAATATTGCCAGGATTTGTTCACCGAGACTGGTTAATGGAGAAAGATTAATCTCTTGAGACTAGCCTTGAAGACCAGCCTTTTTGACACACTTGCAAATGAGAGCCATAGAAAACAGAGCGCCATAGTGTGCAGAGCTTCCTGAGAAACAAAACTTCTCTCCATTTGACATGGTGAAGACCCTACTCCAATTCCCAGTCCTCCAGAAGCTGTGTTTGCCAGCATGAAGGTAAAAATAAGAAAATATGTTGACTAGGAACAGGACTGTTATTCTTGGCTTGTTATGAATGGCCAACCTGAAGATTTGCTCTCAGTCAACGAAGCATGAACTCAATTGGAGATCCGCTCGGCCACCTAATCCAAAGACAGCTAAAAACTTCCTTAACTTATATGTATGATCTTTCTCTGTTCAATTAACATGAGGAAAAAACCACCAAGTTTAGCCAATGAAAACCTATCACAATAATAATCATGCTATTATTTTCAAGAGGAATACGCATGGGCAAATAAACATGAAGTAATTTTCAGTTAATTGCAAACATGTTCGAGCTCATGAAGAAAACGTGGACTATTTAGTGCTGGCATGAATGAGTCCTGCTCTGATGAAGCTTTGACTGCATCGTTTCTGATGATCTGAGTGACCAGATGGGACACAGCCTTTTATGTGGCAAGTCATACCTCTGTTACTCCTGTTTCTCTTCACTGACTACTGCGGAAACTGAGACAACCAGCTCCAAAGCAGAAATCCATATTTGGACAGGCAAATCCTTCCTGCTCTGTCTCTTCCTGAACACAGCATGCAGTTCACAAATTAATCAACAACCGTAGGACCTGAAGAGGCTTGTGTGGCTGCAGACTCTGGGAAATCTCATCCTCCTCAAAGACCATAACCTCAAAAACACAAAGCGAGACATTCTCTGGCATACGCAGGGGAATCCGGAAGGGGGGGGAAATCCCAAAACCCCATCACAGCTGACTGAGCAGTTGAGTATTAACCACCACAAGTATTCCACCTTCCAAGCTGCTTCCACATGAAGCAAGCAATACTTGTTCCATAGCTGGAAGCCCCATTCAAACTGGAGAGCAATCTGTGCATGCTTCTGAGATTGTGAGCACATATCCAACTCTCAGTTTCATTGAAGAGGCTGAAAAATCTACCATTGACCTTAGGTGGCAGCAGGATTATGCATCTGACTGGAAAAGCACAGATTTCTTGAGGACTGTCCGGTCTATAAACAGCCAGCCACAACTTGGTGATGCACTGAAAATCCCTGGACGTGACTCAAAAAGTCTCCTTCACAAAGCTGATGGGAACATTCCTGGCCCAGCTATTCAGGCCACAAATACTCTCCTCATCATTGGATATCAGCTTTGTCATTCACAGTAACCTATGCCAGTAGAGTCTTGACTCCTCTAGGTAATGAGGCAAAGCTCAAGTTTTTACAGATGAGATCTGATCAGCCAGACCAGTCTCTTCACTTCGAAACGGTCAAAAGTCTTCAAATAAATCTTCAGGTTCCCATATGACTGTGGCTGTACTTTGAGAAGTCAGCAGGATTTTCATTTCCAAGGCAATACTATCACGTGAGCAAAGGAAACATTTTCCTGTACAAACTATCTTACATCCCATGCTATCCTATTCAAACAGCATTTTAAGTTATATGTGGAGACTGAAACACCACCACTGACAACTCACAAATGGGTAATCCGATACCGAGTAACTTAACTATATCAGTGTATTCCATTCTCATTCCGTTCCATTTTACAAAATTGGAAACTGAGTTGCAAAAGGGCTATTATTGTACTGTACTTGTAATTTCAAGTTATGTAAAAAATGTACTGATCTGCTGTTACAGACATAATGCAAGTTGATTTAGAACTTACATTTTACTCACAGCATCACCTAACCTCATGTACAACATGAAAGACGTTTCATTCTTCTTCAAAATGACCTGCAAAAGACCATGACAAAGTAGAAACTTTGTCAGCAAGATGTCGTGGAACACTGGCCATTTGGCATGTTACTCAAGAACAACGCGTATCTCAGTCTCCTGGCTAACAGAATTTAAACAGCAACATCTTCACAGTGGTTTTCAGAAGATACCACCGTATTTTATTCTAAACATCAGATCAAGCCCTCTGTTTTAGATACTTATGTGTACTATTGTGTTTCATTTGCATGACTGTAAATACAGCTTTTCAGAGCCAAATCATTACAGCTTGATGTCACCAAGTAAACAGTAATGACTCCTGATCTCATGCAAAGAAGTAGGCAAAAGTAAGGAAGAAGAGCTTCAGTGACAGAAATGAGCTGTGCTCCATTAGGACACTGCCTCTCATCTTCTGAAGCTTCTCAGAAGAGAAATTTGAGAGCGTGCAGCAGCAGCAAGAGCACAAGACAGACATCAAAAATATTTTGTTAAGAGCCTGAAGAAACCCCACACCTTTGTAGAGCACAGAGATTTTGTGCTCATCTAACAATGTAGACCTTGTCAAAAAGAAGAGTGCAGACACCACTTCTAGACTCCTGTAACACTCAGCATAGCATTTCAGGTTAAAGCTATGCCAGACAAGAAAAAGTAAAATCACAGACAGAAGTGTCATCATCAAGACACAAAGAACAGGCCAGTGACTCAAGGGAAGAAATACTGACGTGAAAAGCTAACGCAAAGCCAAAAAAAAAAAAAAAATCTAACAAGAAAAAGAAAGCAAAGCCATTTCATGGTTTGTGCCA
Organism: Geococcyx californianus; assembly: GCA_013389885.1. Taxonomy (NCBI): domain Eukaryota; kingdom Metazoa; phylum Chordata; class Aves; order Cuculiformes; family Neomorphidae; genus Geococcyx; species Geococcyx californianus. The sequence continues at coordinate 761 of VWPV01025076.1, read as the reverse complement.
CTTTTGCTCTCTGGGAGGTCGCAGTGCTGCTGCAAATGTCTATAAAAGTACTCTTCTCCCTCGATTATGATTCACTAATATCACATCACAGTCAGAAGACAGTTGGCACTAAGGTAAGTGCCACACATCTTCCTTTACTGATGAATCATCTGGAAGGCTGTAATTACGTAAAAGTCATAAAATTGTTCATCTATGGTGTGAGTCAGAGAACTAGGAAGTGACTTGTATTCCCGATCATCTATGTGGACCTTACAGTCTTTCAGTAGGATTCCTGCTAGATCAAAACTATCTCTGAGACTGACTGCTTTGTGACACAAGCTCTGTTGTGAGCTGATGAAAGAGACACTGTAAGAAGAGAGTTGAAGCTCAGGGTACTGAGGACAAACACACACTATTTCACTGGGCGTATCTGCTTTTACACATATATTATGAACAGATTTCCAACAGCCCATTACCATGTAATTGAATGCAAATAACAGTTTGCTGATGTTTTAACAGTAAAATAACATCCTCCCGTTACATTTATAAGCATAAACAACCAAAATTATTGATTACAAACATGAACACTATATACCATTTGGTAACAGCTAGGCATGAAAACGGCAAAACATTTTTAAAATACCACCTATATCTGTAACGGGCTTCCAGGCACCTTATGAGCTTGCTTGGTTGGAGTATTTTCCTGTCAGGAACTTGCTGAGTACTAAGGCAGATCAGTGTTAAACTTCTTTCCAGATGCTAAGTATCACAGTATTGTAAGG
>VWPV01025075.1:0-42636 GCA_013389885.1 Geococcyx californianus | reverse complement strand
CTGTGATACTGTGATAATAAAATAGATCAATCAAGCCACAGGCAGAAGAACAACATGACTTTATATCTTACATTTTAACTCCCTGAATGAACACAAGACATAATGGAAGTACAGATATTTGCTTGGAATTAAAGAAGTAAAGATAAAGTCTCTATGTCCAGTTGGTTAACATTTAGTGTGCTAATTGCAATTGATACTGTAGTAATTGTTCACATAAAAAATGCAGGCTGGTCATACTTCTGTGACTTTTACAAAGTAATTCATTTTCAACCATTTTTTTTTTTTCCATTTGATAGATTCATTATTGTATGTAAGCCTTCAAAAGCTTTTCTACTAATTTCAAGAAATGCAAAAATCCATTACATAAAGTTAATATTAAAACTCAATAGAAATTCTTGGTTAAAGTTTTTATACAGTAGGACAATTACATAATTTCAGAATTTTTTTTTACAGCTACAGCATCAAAGTCCAACAGAAAAAGAGACTGTGCCTGTAACTCTTTTTAATTAACAAATTAAGAAAATCAACTATAATCCCCTTCTAAATAATTCTTTTCTGAGTTGACACACAGCTGCGTTCAATGCTACCAACATCCAAAGCTGTTTCGAAGATAATTTTCTGAACGGCTGTTTAAGATCTCCATCAGTTTTTCTTTCACATCCTCTACTGACAAAAAAATAGATTCCTTTGAGCATGGACTTCATCTTTAGGAAGAGGTAGGTATCTCAAGAAACCAGGTCTGGTGAACACCGTGGGTGCTCAAGCAGTGTGATGTGGTTATTAGGTAAAATCTTCTTCACAGACCAAACGTGGGCTGGCACACTGAAGGTAACAAAATATCTATATTTGAAGCGATTGAGTTGAGCCTTGTCTCACTGTGACAAGTTAGAACTTGTTCTATAACCATCTCTTCGTCTCTGCCCTCCCATTCTTGGTTCCTGAGCTGTAGGGTTAGTCTTGCATATTATGTAATGGACCTTGTACAAACAGCAAGTCATTTAAAAGAAATTAGGATACAATTACTTTTACACAATTACACTATAAATAGGGATATTTCATTTCATTTTAATACAGAATAGATTTTTATGAAATCTTACACAACGTAAAATTAGACAATGAGACTATTCTGTGTGTTTTATTTATTTTATTTTATTTTATTTTATTTTATTTTATTTTATTTTATTTTATTTTATTTTATTACATTGAGATTTATGCTGCATCACAGGTTAATGCCACTACTATTGCCTTCATTGTCTGAGTTTATTGAAAGCCTTAGGACATATATTTTAGTAAAAACTACTTGTGACTGAAGAGGAGATATGACTTTTTTTTCAGTGTAAGAAATGAAAAACAATTGGAGTTTTCAATAACCAAATATTGAAAACACAGTAGCAGGACGTTGCAAATACTTATGCAATACTACTTTTTCACACGTGGTCAATGGGCATAATATAGAAAATCCTCATTTTTGTGAAGAGTGTCAGGATGATCAGTATTAAAGTTCCACAGTTTAAGAGTAGAAGAAAATCTCATTTCACTTTCTGAAAAAATCCCATGTTGCTACACCTCAAGACTGCGAAGAAATGTATGAAAAATTAACAGAAGAGTAATAGGTTGAAAAGACAGAAGGCAAATGTAAAGAAACTAAAACTTTATTTTCATAACATTCTTAAAAGTTTTGGAGGACTGAATCATGCATTTTTGGCATTTCGGGGTTGACAACAGAGTTGACTGACTAATACAAAGAATTGGTTTAGAGTCTGAAGGTGGAAGGCAATTAAAGTGAAAGTGAAAATGAAATTATAGAGTCCATGATGGTGAGGTAAGAAAGGAGTGACAGCAGCAAAAATGTGAGGATGGATTTCAAAAAAGAAGCATTTCAGGAAGCTCTGGAAACATACTGATATGGTCCCAAGGGAAGGATTTTTAAACAGAAATAAAAAATAAAGAATTGGTTTTCAGGGCAGCTGACAATTTCTAGGATGCACAATATCAAGAATGGATGTGGAAGGAAGGTGACTATATGTGGACAAGTACATACCTACATGGCTGCATGAAAAATCTTAAGTAGCTTGACATTAAAGAGTAATCATACTGTCAAAAATTGAAATAAGTCTGTGTAAATCACGACTTTAAACCCAAGATTAAAAAGAGAATATGAATTCAAAGGGGAAAAAGGTCAGATATGCAAAGGAGAAACAAAAATAGTTAAAGGTAGTGAGTGAATACCAGATGCAACAATAAAAGGATTTCTTGTCAGGAAAGGATTTTGTGACTATTTAATGGGAAAAATAAACAAGTATTAGATTAAAAAGAAAAGACTGAGAAGGTCAACTTCTTTTTCACATGATTTTTGAAAGAAGAGTTTAATCATGATGAAACGTTTAACAAGTAAAATTAGTTCTGATGAAATCTGCTGTACTTAAAGAAGGTAATCTAAACCACTTTGAAGACATTGACAAGTATTTTGGAAAATTCAGGAGGATCAAATCTCAAGACAAAGTAAAACAACAAATATCGTATCTGTGTTTTAAAAATATAAAATGTATGTGGGGGATTTACTGCTTGGAATTACCACCATTTTTGGTACCTGAAAATATACTAGGACAGATTGCTAAACAATCCGTTAGTAAACACGAAGAGAATAATAAAATTAGAAACAACTAAGAGATTTATCAAGATCAAATAATGTCAAAGAAATATAATCTCTTCTTTGCTTTAGATAACTGACCAAGGCAGCAGAGAAGAGGCTGAAGAAGATTTTTTTAACCCTAGTAAATCATATAATAAAATGAAATCTCATAAACAAATTACAGATAATTTGTGTTCCTTGAATAAATATAACTGTAGCACTTATGGAAATCAATACCTTTACTCAAAAAAGTAGGTCTCATTTTCTAATTCATAACCTTAAGGTACTTCTTCAGTGTGATCCAGGAAAACAGTACAAAAGAAAAGATATATTTGGGTTCATAATTACGTTCAGAATATAACTCAATATAAAATGTCTCTGCGGTAACTCACAGAGTCCTTTTATGAGGGAATTGAACAGAACTGTAAAGATTTCTATAAATTCCAAAAAAACGATCTAAATTAAAAGTATTTTACAATAGACTGTTGAATTGTTCATTATGTGGAATAAGGATGATACAGTTTAAATCGTAGCCATTGTGTCTAAGAAGCTTTATGGTTTAAGTGACAAATTCTCAGTCATGGTGCTAACTCAGTTTTTCTTGATAACCTTTTTATTATCATTCTGTATTATTAGTTGTTTGTTCTCAGACAAATAAAATTTATTGGAAGTTAGACATTTTGGACAAATTCAGGATCATGGTACACATTTGCAAGAGTAAGTGTGAAGTCACGAATGGGACTACGTACCAAGTGATGTGGAAGAAAGTTGGAAGGTTTTAAGTCAAAGCTGAATATCTCTTGTTGACAGTTAACCAAAGGAATACAGCTTTGCTCTGCAGTAAGTCAAACAAAGCTTAAAAATAAATTAAGTATAAGGTGTAAGAGGATTATTTAGTCATCTGACTCATAAAAGTATGGTCACCTTATTCCAGTAATATTCTTACTGATATTATAAGTAATAGATATTTTGAGGAAGTCATATGAATGTTTGAAAAATGAAGAGTTATAAATAGAAGTAGTCTTTCACTATGATAGCAAGGACAAATAACAATAATATCCTAAAAATATTCATACATATTTACAGTATTTTCCATCTCTGTATATTTCGTATGAGGTTAATAATTTAGAAAAGAAAACTCAATCAAGTGATTAAGTACTAACTATATATAGAAAAGGGAATGCTCCCAAATGTGGAATTACTATAACATCTACCATCATCGTGTTTTCCTTGCTTGCATCACCCATAATAAACTGTGCAAACAACAGTTACTGTTTCTTTCTATTCCTTCTCTTTTTGTATAAGGAACAGCTAAAGTCACTTGGTCTGTTTAGCCTGGGGAAGAGGAGACCTCATCGTGGTTTACAGCTTCCTCACAAGGGGAATGTTCTCTATGGCAAGCAATGATGGAACCCAAGGGAATGGCAGGAATATGTGCCTGGGGAGGGTTAGGTTGGATATAAGGAAGAGGTTCTTTGCTCAGGAAGTGGTGGAAACTGGAACAGCTCCCCAAGGAGTGCTAAGACTGACAATATTCAAGAAGAATTTGGCCAATGCCATCAGACTCACGGTGTGAATTTTGGGGTTGTCCTAGGCAGGGAGAGGAGTTGGACTCAATGATCTATGTGGTTCCCTTCCAATTCAGAACATTCTATGATTCTGTAATTCTATTATTCTCTGAATATTTTTCCTGTCTGGCATATTGAAACTCCTTCCCCTACTACAAGCCTACTTTTGTACATTGTGTAATCCCATGATCATCACAAGAGAGAATGACACATTCCATGTCTTTCCTTCTCTGATTAGTTGTTTACTTGTCATTAGAGCTAGGTGAAAAGAAAAGAAGCCCTTATTTTGAAATACTAGAAATATTTCTTTCTTGAATCTAAGGCATTCTTTTGTTGTGAGATAAGGAAGAAATTGAAATATTTCTAGGCTTTTAACTTCTTTCCCTCTCTTTTCATACTTTCTTTTATTCATAAAAATAATTTACAATGAAGTTTATACCTTAAATCCTAAAAATAAAAAAACCTCAAGTCCAGTTGTGGGGTTTTGAATTTTTGGCTTTTTTCTCCTCTCTCTTTCTGTGTTATAATCTATTTCAACTCCAAGGGAAACAGTAAGTTTCTAACTATAACTGTCCATTTGGTAATTTTATAGATTTGTAAGAGTAACTATTAAGTTTAATTGCAACTCATGCTGTTCTGTGTTCAAGTGTTTCTTTAGCCTAATTTTCCTTAGGCATACTAAGACTTCAGATTTTGTTGAATGGGTTAAAGCTAACTATTCATGATTTTGGGTAAAACTAGTAAATATCAATTAATATCTGTTCAGAGAAGATGATGCGACAGAAAAGGTTCTATGAATTGAATAAAGTGAGATACAATAATTTCCTTAAGCCTGTCTCGAGATAGAACGTATATATTTTCCTGACTTCATTGACACTTTCACTTACTCTAAGAATACAATTGTCTTGAAAACATTAGCACACCAGGGAAAGCAATGGAGATTACAAAACTATTTGCATTTGGTGATTTGATGTGAAAAAGATGCATTATGACCATTTCCTAAAAGGGACCAATGCAAAGTCTTCCTTGATGTTGCCTTTTGTTATGAAAGTTGACTATTTATTGAAATTCAGTCTGGCAAATTCATCACACTACCCAGCATCTAAACAAGGACTGAACAAGACCCAAGGCAATGGGAAGTCACAGCCGGAATTAACCTACAATTTAATCTTGAAACTAGATTTCTAATATTATATCCTAAATGTTGAATGCTGGAACTAGAGGTAAAATTCATTGTTGGCTTTATTCTTGCTACTCAAATAAAAACAGCACAGAAGACACAACAGCAAGGACTTCAAAGCTGGAAAAAAAAAAAAAAAAAGAATTCATACCAGGCTTGCGCTGAAACTCTATGGATTAAATCATAAGTGTAACCAGCTTGTGTAGCACTAGGCATTGCAGAATATTCAACAGTCTCCGAAACCTTATTTGAAAGGAAAAAATGAGTGCTAACTGATAGAGATTAAAGTTTTAACAAAGGAAGATAAAGAAATATGAATGTTAATGACAGGAAAGAAGTTAGGGGCCAGGCACCTGGGAGAAGACGGGCTTATCATGTGGGGTATTTAATTGTATAAGAAAGTGACCAAATTCCTGTCCCTTTACCTCACCTGGAACTTCTGTTCCCCTGTAGATGAAAATATGATTCTTGAAAGCCAGGAGCACACAATTAAGATTACCTAGATTTATGAAGTTACTAGCCAGAACTCAAAAGTGGCTTAAAGCAGCTGACTGCAAGTGGGAAATATTTAAGTCAGGAGGTGAAACTGGAAACTTTAGAAGTACCATGTAGGTAAAGTTCCATTTAGAGTAAAATTCAAGGTATAGGAAAAATACTGCTTTCTGATAAGTAGCTTCCAGGAAAAGTATCAGATAGAAAGATACAGCTTGTAATTCTAAGATATCAGTGACTTGTTTAGAAAGAAGAAAGAGAGCTGGAAATTGTGGCAGGGAGAAATGCGTGTGTAGTGGGATGTTAAAAAAGGCATACCCATAGTAAATGGTAAATTTATGCCATTGTTCCCGAGAGTTCTTAGAATGACTATAATTACCATGTACTAAGTCAGTCATACAGCCATATTTGCCCTTGCTATCACTAGCTATATTAACATCCATAATCTACTAGTATATATATTACATTAACATCTTTTCATTATGGTTCCAAAGCTATTTCATTAAAAAAATGCACACATGGGAAAAAAAGGTCTTAAGAATCATAGCGCAGGACTGGACAAAGACAGCTTATGAGAAGAAGTGTATTTTTTACTTTTAACTTCTATAGTGAGAAAACCAAATGAAATAACTAAAAAGTTTATTTACAAAAGCACATTCTAAACTCAGAATAAAACTTGATAAAACTACAACTCCTGAAAAGAAAGAAATCCCAGTTTTCTAGACAACAAACTAATTTTTGTTCATTTTCACTGGATGTGCTTACAACCTTAAGTCATGCACTTTTCTAGTCCATTTCTATATTCTCCATGCCAGACATCAGAGTGCTGAACAACTCTAGAGTATTATTGTTTTGCTACATTATACTTCATCATAATTCTGCATATAGTGCTAACACTACACTTTCTCTTAATCGTGATTAAATACTTAGATATTTTCTGTCAGTCCCCGTGCCAAGAAAATCTCTACTCTCTCTTCACAAAAAATTGTGCAACACAAAACTGGTATGAAACTTATATGATATTAAGATACAAATATATGATATTAAGATACAAATGTGTCCTCATGTACTATCTTGCACACATGGGGAAAGATTTCACCCCTTCCTGAAGGAACATCTTAATCATTTTGTCACGGTCTCACCTCTGACAGACTGTTCCAGTGAATCCATCTAATACTCTGCACCCATATAGTTAGGTAGTTGGTGTACTTACAGTTAAGTTTCATTATTCATTGCCAGAAAAGGAGATGTCAGAGGGAAGGAAAAAAAATCTCTGTCTCATCTGTCATTTAGATCTGTATATTTTCATTAAAAAAAAAAAATAAATCTATGAACTCTATTTTGTTGAAGTAACAGGTATAACTCTTTGGCACAGATTTTTGTTTCATTGTATAGTGATTGGGGGCAGTTGTTTTTTGAATTATCCATTTGGTGATTTCAGTGTAATGAAGGGACAATTTGGCTCTATTTTTGGGTCACTAGATCACATACGAAATGTATAGCATTCCCAATTGTATCAATTGGCAGTTGAATAATAATCTGAATTGACTAAAATTATATAATCATTCTGCCTGAGGCATATAAATGATCCTGCAATGGTGTGCATACATTATGATAAAAGTAATTTTTACTCTAAGGAAGAATCAAATGGATAGTGGGAGTGGTGAACGTATTAATCAAGTTCAAGCAATAATTCACAGTTCAAGTATTGAAGAGGAAGAAAATTGTTTTATAGGTGCAAATACTAAGAAATGGGATCCTCATTAACATTGTCTAATCTTTTTAGTCTGAACTACATCATTTATCTGAACTGCATAATTTAAAGGTCAGACAAATCTCCCATTTTTCACACAAGAATACAGACCTGAACTTTCAGAACTTCTAACATCTAAAAATCCATCTTGGACAGAAGCTAAAACTTTTGCCAGGGTGAAGATTTTGATTTACAGATGCCAAAAACTTTTCTCAGGCTCAAATGACCAGATTTTATTGTTTTTATAAGCAAGGATCTCTTAAACATTTCCTGAGCCAAGACACTATTTTCTATTTTAGAGCTTCACCTGACAGTTCCAATGGCAGGGATCTCAGGGCAGTTTGTGGTGTACTCAGCAAGATGTCATGTTTATCGGACCTATAGAGGACATTTATTGCTTCATACACTGTGATCTCTTTAGGGATTCTAGCTGACACATACATCATTGTATCACTTTTAGCCAATTGCTACATTCATAGCTGTGGGATACCTGCCAAAAAGCAGAGGCATAGCTTGAATGTAATTTCAAATTATTTGGTTTGACTTTCACTGTTTCCAACTAACTTGTTAGGTAACACACACACACACCCCCCCCCCAGATAATAAATTATAAGTTTTAAACTCCCTAGTCAGGCTCCTAGTAACTGTAAAAAGTGCTTTACGTACACAGACAAGGTCTGTTCTAAAACATGCGATGTTTGTTTTATTTATAATATTTAAAGATTTTATAAACTGAAAGGTAAAAAACTCAGTTCATTTAAATAAACACACTCCTGCTATGATTTAGGCATGATTCTGTTTATGTTAGAATAAATAAATGAACACTTTAAGGCACTGAAGGCATAAATCACAATACAGGTCAATGCAATATATTTATTGAACATTTAGGAACACTGAAGAACTGGAACATGAGATCCTTACGCCTCCCTCTCTGAAGATGAGTAATACCATTTACGACAGGTTAGATCAGCAAATCAAAGATTTAACATTCTTTCTGTTTCTCCTTTTCATGCTACCTGAGCCACAAGAGTAAAATGCCTCTTGAATTTTAGTTTGGTCCTTGTGTGATTTACTTTCGTAGTAAAGATTCTCCATTGCAGTCATATGTACACGATAGCTCTATTTCTGGATCTATGAAGCAGGTAACCTCCAGAAGCCCCCTTGAAACTAGATTATTTTATAATTCTGTGATTCTTAGCTGAGAAACTATAGGGCAAAAATACAATAAGTTATTTTGAAAAAAACTTTATTAAACAAATAAAGTGATGACTGAAAAGATTAATTTGGAGAGTTGTATAATTTTAGGATTAAAATAAAATGTAATGAGTTTTAAATGGCTGGTGGAGAAATTAAAGATGGTTCTATTTAGGAAGTGTCACCAACTTAGGCACTGTAAGTAAGTTTCTGCCAGTCTGGCATTAGCCAGATAAACATTCATCTAAGCTGCAAGGATGGCCTCTACACTCTTATTGCCTGTCACTCTGTTGCTACCCACTCTGGGTCACCTAGGGTAAAACCCTTAGCCTCCCTGTAAAATTCATGGGTTCAGTTCCCCCTGGGCTAAATAAAGGCAAAACAATGCAAAAAATTAACTGCAGCAGTTAGGTCGCTGTTTCCAAGCACAGTCTGCAGTGAACCCATGGCCAAACAGTCAGAAAGTGAACAGACAGAAGGGAAGGGAGACAATAATGAAGAAGAACGGAAGCTTGTAAGTGCAAGGATCAGTAGGGGTTAGAAACTTCCCCTGAAGCCTGAGGTGCACTTGTAGAACCATTTCACTGCTCTGCACAAAGAAGAGGGAACACCCATCATGTCAGGAGAGACGCTGAAGTAAGTCAGCCCAATCTGCTCCACATATAAAAAACCAGCATAACTATAAAAAGCAACGGGTAAAAGTAGTAGGAGACTCTCTTCTGAGAAGTACGAAGGCACCCTTTTGCCAGCCTGACCTGCTGTCTAGTGAGATGTTCTTCCTACCAGAGACTCATTTCAGGGATGTCACCAAGAGACTAACAAGCCTTGTACAACCCAAAGACTATTTTTCAAATCAGTAGCTTCATGTGGGCACCAGTGATTCAGCTAAGGCGCAGTCTGAAGGGTATTAAGTAGTATTACAGAGACTTGGGGGTAATGGTGAAGGACTTGAGCTCATTAGTTTTTTCATCAGTCCTTAGGGTCAAAAGAATGGGGTTTGAAAGGGCTGGTTGAATCTAGGGAATCAACAAATGGCCACTAGACTGGTGCCTCAATCAGGGATTCAGCTACCTAGACCATAGGACTTGTTTTGAGAAACACGGTCTACTAGGGGTTGATGAAGCCCATCTGTGACAGAAGGGGAAGAACATCTTTGGTCACAAGATGTTGGTCACAATGCTTGCCAAGCTCTCCTCCCACTTTTGGTTCCTGAGCAATAGGATTAGTCATGGTTCTTACTGTGTCAGACCTTGTACACCGTATAGCATGTCAGTAAAGTAGTAAAACATATTTTCTCATGAGACTTCAGAATATGACACAATGAAAACATTTTTTTACAGTCCCCAGAACAGAAAAACCTTCAAGTAATCTATTTTGGGAAATAGGTTCCCTTTTAAGTGTTTTGTTATTAGCTTAGATTTACTAAAGCATCTCTAGCAGAATCCATCCACAGGACCTGTTAACTCTAAACAGTTTCGGGAAACATGCAGGTACAGTACAAACTGATGTAATAAGATGAAATTGGAAACAGAAAATCTCAAATCATTTCACATGATGTCTGGTACTACTTCAGGGCAAAAAGTAACTTAATGCTAGATCTCTCCACTAAATTAAGTTTAAATGCATTATCCCTTTGTCTCTGTTTACCAGAGACTTTGTATATGTGTTTATGGTCTGGGTTGTGACAATACAGGTTGAAGCATTACTGAACAGGCAAGATCTATGACACCTACCTCTGATGGCTGTTCTTAGCTTAGCTAAACATGTAAGAATAAGATCGCAGTATCACAGTATCACAAGGTTGGAAGAGACCTTTGAGATCATCGAGTCCAACCTTTGGCCCAACACCTACACCTACTCCTACTTGTCAGCTACACCATGGCACTAACTGCCTCATCTAAATTCTCTTTGAACACCTCCAGGGATGGTGACTCCACCACCTCCCTAGGCAGAACATTCCAATGAACAATTACCCTCTCAGTGAAGAACTTCTTCCTAATGTCAAGCCTAAACCTCCCCTGGCGAAGCTTGAGACCGTGTCCTCTCGTTCTGTCACTGGCTGCCTGAGAGAAGAGCCCCACTCCTGCCTCACTACAGCCTCCCTTCAGGTAGTTGTAGAGGGCAATAAGGTCTCCCCTGAGCCTCCTCTTCTCCAGGCTAAACAACCCCAGCTCCCTCAGGCGCTCTCCTCATAGGGCTTGTGCTCCAGCCCCTTCACCATCCTCGTTGCTCTCCTCTGAACACCCTCTAACATCTCAATATCCTTCCTAAACTGAGGGGCCCAGAACTGGACACAGTACTCAAGATTTTCAGGAAGACTTCATAATACTCAGCCTTTTCCTGTTTAAAGGCCAGCAGATAGCCGTGGGGAAAGTTTGACATTTTTCAGCTAACTCTAAAAGAGATTCTATACCAACTTCCAAATTCTTTCCAATTTTCTGTCTTCACAGTTTAAATGTTTACAACTTTACTTACCAATCAGATTCTTATAAGGGAGGAAGACTTTCTTCAGTGTCCTTACTGAAAACAAGAGCTGAATATCAAAGAAGATATCTTGGTTTAATTTGCTTCACTGACATCAGCTCTATTCTCCTTTTTGTCTTATGTCTTTCTATTTATATAATCCAGTTATTTTTCCATCTTTTTTAGTTTAATGTATCTTTCTGATAGATATATCTCCTGGATGATTTGAGCAGTAGCCGCCTTTGGTTGTGGGTGTGTTTTGCATTAGAGTTAGAGCCAGTAACGTGATTAAAGGACTGCAGGATCTAATGTGTAAGGAGATGTCAAGAAAGATGGGACATTTTAACCTCAAAAGGAGAAGGTTCAGGTGCATTGTACATGTATAAATACATGGTGGGAGAGGGATTCAGGAAGACAAGTCAGACTCCTGTCAGTGATGCTCAGTGAAATACAGATTGAAATACAAGTAACTCCACTTAAACATGAGAAAAAAACCCTATTCTTTTTTTTACTGTGAGGGAGGTGAAACACAGAAGCAGGTCAATTCTAAGAGGCCAGAGAATCTCCATTCTTGGAGATGTTCTTGGACTGTACATATAGCCCTGACCAGCCTACTTCATCTGATCCTACTTTAAGCAAGAGGGTAGGAATCAATGATTTCCAGAGGTCCATGTCAACCTCAGCCATTCTGTGATTCTATGATAGTTTCTACCAGAAAACTTTGGTCTTCAACAAGTCGTCTTGGTCAATTTTGCAATATAGAAGGTGTGTGTGTGTGTATGTATGCACTTAACATCAAAGAAGATGGGTACTTTACATGCATTTTATTATTTTTGTTGAAAATTCTGATGAGTATTAAAGCTTAGATAATGTATTGATTTTTTTTTTTTAATATTATTGTAATTACTACTGTTTTCCTTATTTTGCAATTTTTTGCTCCAATCTTGAAAACAATGGATGGTATTCATCTTATACAAGATTTAAAAAGTTATATTATTTCCTTCTGGAAGTAACCTCCACTACTGCAGATAGTAATCTAAGAACTAGCCTAGACAAAATCCATGAGTTTTTATGACTAAAGATAAGAGAGATGAACTATTCTTAAACATCTCCCAGAAGAAAAAAAAAATGTCAAGAGTTAATAAAATTATTGTATAACTGAATAGGAAGATTAATTAGTACTAATTTGGAAATATTTTTGGAGGTGCTTTCTGACGTAATATTCTTGTCTTAAAAAATCTGAAAAAACCCTTACATGTAATTTTTAACACAATATGTCATAGGAGGTACATTTCTTTGTTAAATATGAAATATCTCTTAAGACATTTCTCTTGTCAAAAAAAATATAAAACCCTTCTGGAGGCATGGGAAAAGAGAATTTTAATTAACATTAAGCTATGTGACGGTCTGCACTTGATAGCTTGACTTTTAGTTTCAGTGGTTACTCAGAGAACACTGCATTTGCTCAGCCATATGACATCTTATTTCTATTACAAAGATAAAGTTAGATTTTCTTTTACGAGGTCAAATTTCTGAGGAACAATAGTGATGAAATAGGTTTGGCATCAAGCACATGAAACTATCATACTGTGCTAACCAGCATTACTAGAATTCATGTGTTTGCAATGTAGTTGATAAACTATGTACAGCAGTGAGTAAAAATGTTCACAACATACTTAGGGACTTTATTATTTAGTACTTTCAGAGAAAGGTAAATACAAAAGATTCCTGCAAAGAACTCTCCCCTTCACACAGGAGAGAGATAAAATCTCTTCTTTTTTTTTCATTATTTTTCCTTCTTATTAATACAGTATACTCTGCTAGTCCGTATTTGATTTAACCCAAAAAGTATTTAGGCTATGTTCTTGGGATTTCAAAGGCTTCTCACATTTAGAATTTCTGGTCTTCATATCTATTTTAGAATTTTTTCTTTATTAACAAAGGTTAACGTTGAATGTTGTTCTTTGTCTAAGCTATTATGGCTTTTTCCACAATAAATGTTAGTATTAGTGGTGTTTACAATCAGACATTAACTGTTAGCATAGCATGTGGGGAGTCAAATGCATAATCCAGCCCACTAGATCAAAGGCTGTCATCTTGATCATAACCAATTTTTTATTTTCCCTTGTGCCTCATGGCCAATTTCTTGTCCAGTAAAACTCCCAGGTCAAATTTTGTCAGGCTGATTTCCAGTCAAATGGTTTCACAGCCTGGTTGTGTCTTAGATAATTCTTGCCCTGGTGTGGGATTTGGTATTTCCTGTTGTTGAACTTGATGAGATTCCTGTGACCCCATTTCTTCAACTTGTCAAGGTGACTGAATGGCAGCACACATCTGTAGGTGCTGCTCCACCCAGTTTTGTATTATCTGCAAACGTCATGAGAGAGTACTCTCATCTATCATCTGGGTCATTAATGAAGATGTTAAAAAGTACTGGGTCCAGCATTAGCCCGTGGACTGCACTGTCAGTGTCTGGGATCCTAAATGGATTTTGTGATGCGGATCACGAGCATCTGAGCCCAGCATTTCAATTTTCAGTCCAAATTCAAGTTTGAAGCACCTTAAGTCCAAATAACTCTGCTATGCCAAAATAGCTTTTTCCATCCCATCACTGAAAACCTATTAAATCATTATATATATAATCTGCCTCAGCACTTAAAATTAACAGCAATATTCTTTGAGTTGAGCTTCTTTCTTTCAAAGTTCTTTTTTTTTCCCTTAGATATAGAATCGCTTTCTTGTGCTTGATCATTAAAAATAGGCTATTTCAGCTATATGATGTTATGGCTATAGAATAATAAGGTCCTCCCCAGAATCTATAGCCACAACTCACGCTAAAGATGTGTGAAAATAGTACAAAATCTGTTAAAATCATTCATTTAACTTTTTCTGCCGAAATTTGCCACTGATGTTTGGATAGTGAAAAGGATACTGCATAAAGAAGACCTCAGGAAAATTTCAGTTCGGTCATTCAGGTTCTTAATTACCTTCAGCTCTCTTGTTTCAGGAAGATAGTTAGCTGTCGATTAGACTTTACTCTGCATAGACAAAATTGCTTTTTATTTTCATGTTTACATAATACTTGCAACATTTAATGCTGCTGGATGGTCCTATAGTACTAGCAATGACACAAAAAAATGACAAGTCCTGCTATAATCATAGAAAATTATTGCAAGTCTTTCCTGGCAAATTTCAGATTCTTTTTAAAATCACTTGTTGCTTAAGTGTCGTATGGTTCACTAAGCCTCCTCCCAACAAAATATTTATATGTCTCATTTATGGTACCCCCAGGAGATGACACATCCCATCTATACTATGAAAGGTTGTTTTGATATAAATCTCTGTCTCCAGTGACTGGATAAGAAATGTAAACTATATGAAATATTTAGAGCTGTATTATAAATCTAAATGAATAAAGTCAGTTGTCTATTTTTAAGGGCTGTTATTGAAAGCTGGTACCTAAGTGTCTATTAAGGTCAGAGGAAATTGAGTACTCTATGCAACTTTTCATACTTAGCAGCTCATGGCACTTGATATGTCACAGGGTATCCTGTCTGGACAATAAATGTTGGTCCGGTGGTCTCAGGTCTTCTACATTCATCTTTTGTCATATTTGCTGTGAATGCCTCATATACAATCTGCAGAAGTAAACAGTTTATTCTGATGTAGATGTGAATATTTTGTGAGCTCAGTGGCTCTATAGACTCTATGACTGGATATACTGGATCCTCATTGACTGTCATGGAAACATTCACATTTAATGCAAATGCCTCTATTTAAAAGTTCTGTAAAGGGTTATCACACATGTTATATTTTCAGTTCAAAAGCCAGTTATGGTTTTCATAAATTTTTATATTTGAAGGCCAAGAGAGATTAGATCATTTAATCTGACCTCCTGCGTATCCCATTCCCATAGAATTATATTAAGTTAATTTTAGAATTTGCCTGAGGCATATCTCTCTAGAAATGTATCTAATCTAATTTTTTTAAACAATCAGAAATAAAGAATCCTTCTCTTTCCTTGGCACTTTATGACCCTTTTCAATCTTGACATTCTTATAAAACCCGAAATTTTAAATTTCAATTTATTTATAAAGTGCTTGGCTCATTCTTAATATTACTTTCTTTGATAAAGTAAAAAGCATT
This sequence comes from Geococcyx californianus, assembly GCA_013389885.1. NCBI lineage: Eukaryota > Metazoa > Chordata > Aves > Cuculiformes > Neomorphidae > Geococcyx > Geococcyx californianus. The sequence goes on along the minus strand of VWPV01025075.1, from coordinate 27,208 downwards.
TTAGATTTCTCTTAAGTTCTATATAGAGAGTAAACAAAGTCTTTTTTAAACTATAATTTAAGTTTGTTGATGTATAAATTCTGTGGTTGAATATATCAAAGTAAGAATTTATGTTTGACCATGAAAAATATATTTGGGTTTTTCTTTTTGGTTTGATTTGGTTTTTTCTTCCTTTTAAATTCTGTGTAGAAAACCACTAGTGGACATCTCTTTTTTTCAAAATACAGGTGACTCTACTATGTACGTAAAAATACAGTCAGTCAAAGGATCACTGTACCACTTCAAGCTTACAATTGAGACCTTCTTCTAATGTTGAGAAATGCTCTAAGACTATTGTTATGATTCTGGTAAACTGTACTTTAACTGCCTGCTTTCCAGATTGCAGTTTCTGGCACACTGACTTGTCTCCGAATGGCATTTGAACACTAATTGAGAAGTATTGAACATGCCATAGCTACACAGAGTGAAACTTAAGACACGAAACATAAAACGTAGCCCGTGCTTTAAAATTTATGAATATCTATATCATGCACAGTTGTGTATACATTTTATCAAAGCAAAAGATCTTTCTGATTGAAACAAGAAAGTCAGATTTATTTTCTTCCGCACCTATCCGTGAGACAGAATAACAGAGAACAGAACTTTTCCCAAGTCTGGTAGCTGAAAGCTACTTTGGCACGAACAGTCACTGCATTCCAGATCTCTCATACAGGAGTAATGCCAGAACGGGCTTCAGTAACATTTTATAATCTGAAAATCACCGGTACAAACCAACACAAATTTCCATTTCCACAATCAGAAATTAGAGTAACCCAAAGGCACTTCTGTCTTGTTTGTTGACTTGATTAGGAAATACTGAATTGTGAGCCAGTAAGACCCAATGAAATGAGTCCATAAATCACTCATCTCTGAAATGTGACTGGATAACTCATAATTCGGTTGCAAGAGTAGAAGGATGCCTACAGTTAAGGTTCTGCCAAGCCCATCCATAAGAACATTTGATTTTACTCAGCTTACAGGATGTCTTTCATTCAGTCAAAAGGCAGAAAATATATATAAATTTAGAACAAGTAAAAATCTTAATACAAGACTTGGAATGCTTTTTTTGATGGCCTCTTGCTTACTCTGCTATCATTTTCGATTTGCCTGCTCAAAGGAATCAAGCACTAATGGTAGTAGTGGAAATTGTTATCTGATGTGAGACAGCTCAGCTTTGTGAATAAGTGAAAATGAAAAATTAAATTATTCTGTCCATCACTGTCTCAAATCTCTATAAAAACTTTTAAATTGTGAATTATGTCAAAATACTATTTCAGTATTTATAAACTACCCTGCATTCACTGGATAATTTATTCCCACTCTCTTTAGGAAAGCAGATAAGTTTTTCATGTCAAAACATATAATTACAAAGTTGATCATGTTACTTAAACAAATCTTTTAAAGACTGAAAAAGAAAAAGATTAGGTTTTATTTTGAAAGGGAAGTCTTACACATAAAATAGGAAAAAACCATGTAATTTAGGAAAAAAATAACTTGGCAGTTCAATGTAATTAATGAGATTCTTACAGTCTTTAATGATGAAAATGTCTACAATATCCAGAAAAAAGATCTTTAATATGCTATCTAATTATGACAGATAATGAAAAGCTGGTTCTGAAATACACACAATTAGTAGTTTTGGTTTCAATTCTCTTCATGGTTTTGCACTTCCCAACAGTTAACAGAATAATAATATAAAATAAATATGCATAACAGAGCTGGACATAAAACAGTGATATTTTTATCCATTAAAATTATGGAGGAGGGGGTGTTGTTGGTTTCCTTTTGTGTGTAGATACATGAACACATAGACAAATGGACTGAAGATGTAGTTTTCCCTAAGAATTTATTTATTCTACTTGAAAAGAAGATGAGGTTTTTTCCTCAAGGAAGTTGAACTGGATAATTGGGTGTTATCTTACATTTGGGATTAACATTATTTCATGTGATGTGAAAGGCTTTCTAGGATAGATGGAGGAAAACATGTCAGAAGTTGATTTCTTCTGTTTTTCCTACTCACTTGTAAAGTTGTGGGATAGTCTGAATTACAGGGAGATCTGTTGCGATTTTTTGGCGGTTTTGTGAGCTCCCTGAATCTTATAAATAAATTGTGAAATGGTATATCACGTAGACACGGGAGGCAGGAACACAAAAGTGAGCTAAAGTGGATTGAGTATTCCCAGAAAATATAAGGAGACATCAAACTGCGTATTTTAGACATACATTTGTGCTCTATGTAGGGATATGTGGAGGACTATAATTTAAAAAAAAAAAAAACAAAACAGACAGTTGTGACCTGGGAACAGTCAATCATAATCATATCATGGTGGGTGCAAATGTGTGATGACAAAACCAGTTAGAATAGAAGTGTTTACGTATTAATTCAACACATAAACAATTCAGTGCATTCAAAGGGGGATATTTTCAAGAGTTGGAGCAAGTTATAAATTCTATGCGTGCTGAAAGGGGAGCTGGAAAAACAGTTACTAAGGGAAATTCCTGAACTGGAAGTCCAAGAAACAGTATGAGCACAAAACATTCTCTAGCAAGAATTCAAACTCAGTGTTGCTTATCTAATAAGTTGGACTCGATGATCTCAAAGGTCTTTTCCAACCTTATGATACTGTAATACACAGCATGCATCATACTGTTTTCTGTCTCCAGTGGAGAACTTGCTTTGCTGGCATTTACCTTCTCATTCCACTTGTGTACGCATTGCATTCCAGTAATATGTGATTGGATTACATAAAGATCAAAATTATCTGTGAAGGTAAGTGGGTGATGCAAACGAGATACCTTACCATGTGTGTCTGAGTTTAGAGTCCCCTGGCCAACAGCTAAACAAGGGTCAGTTAGTCCCTGTTCCCCTAGGAGAAGGGGAACTGGGAAAGGAGAAGTGATTGATTAGGGATCAAATTGCTTTCTTATGTATGACATTATTTTAGGAGTTCTTTTTATTTTATATTTTTAGTTTTCTTTTCCATGGTTTGAAAAGATAGTTGCTTTCTAAACCACTGCAGCATTGTGTGATATATGATGTTCTGGGGCAGTGCCACAGGAAAAATTGGAAGCAAATTATCCTTTAGGTACAGACCATCTTTGTCTGTTTTCTATGTTTCTTTTCCATTTCTGTTATTTTTTTGAGATATGGATAGAATTAAAAACACATTTCCAAAATCAGGTGTATATTAACCTTTACAGGAGTATATTTTAGTGTACATTTTTGAATTAAAATGTAGTTTTTCTTTAACAAATGTTAGAAAAGGATTACCTTTTAATGTGTTGATATTTTTAAGTTAGGGATGTTGGAATTGGTGTTATGTTCTGTAGAGCTTCTCAAACAATTTTAAACTGACCAGATAGGCTACTAGTAGCATTAAAATGTGGCCAAACAAATCTCAGTATGAAATAATTTATTCTGCAAAAAAAGCTGATGTTACACCGTTATATCTACCCACCAAAGAGAAATACAAGGCTTCTACTGATTTATGCAATGAAATGTATGACCTATAAATTAAAGATAGGATGTAAAGGCTTATACTATTTCCCTACCATAGTTTATTTTAGCTTAGTTCTTTCATATACACATATTGTTGGAGAGCAAGTTTAAGCACTACTGAAACTGAATGAGTGCTACTTGCCTTAACATGGTAGCATGGATAAGGCAGATGTTAGGAAGACAGAATAGTGCAATGGGAAGACTTTAAGTCTGTGAGGAGATTAACAGTTTTACTACATCTGTACTGCGATCTAGTCTCATAAGGAGCTAGTGCACAACTGCAACTGGAATATTTTCTCAAATAAGTCATAAAGAAAAATGTACTTTCTTTACCCACTTCTCTAAATATTCTACATTTCTTGGAAACAGATTATCAATATGACAAAGACAGTAGTTTCCAATATGCTCTTAACATTTTAAGGAATATGTGGATTTATTAAATATTTAATCGGAGTGATACATTTTGTTTAACTTAGAAAAAAATCAATGAAATAGTAGAACATGATTATCTTAACTAGTTAATTATATATTGGTTTAAACTGAAGTCTGAAAACTAAAGATGAAATATATATATTAAATTCAAAAGACAATTGTAAATATTAAAGTAGTAGAAATGCTTAAACTTTTAGCTTTATTTTTTGAGATTAAAATAATCTCTCTCATGATTAAGTTTTACAGTGGCAGCGAGTGGTCCTTTGTTTTGAAAGACATTGTCCTACAAAAGGAAGAAAATCCAGAGCTAATTAACTCGCTTTAGTAGGTGATCTTGTCTACAAGTCAACAAATCTTTCTTTAGTTGAAGTAGTCACACATTGTGCTTTCACAGTAAAGAATTTACTTAATTTACATATGTAGTCAGAATCACAGATAACAGTGAAGAAAAATCAGAGTCACTTACATTCGTTAATATAACAAGGAAAACAAAATCAGTAGTAATAACAACCTTCACCCCAACACTGTGATATTTATACAATATAGAAAGATAGAGGGGAATTTTTTTAGCCATTCAATCTCATTCCACCTAGTGGCTGTGAATTTGATAGCAACAGAATTTTGGAGTTAGCTGGTATGTCCTGCCTAAGTCTGCTTCTGTCATAAGAATGGCTTAGAGATTGGTAATTTAATGTAATGGATTTTAGGACATGTTCTTCTTAGAGGACAAGATGAAAAAGTACTGGCAAAGATGTTAGTTCTTTGTTATTTGATGGCAATGTTAAAGGTAGCACTGCCTTTAAAACTCAATCCAGTTCCCATAACAACATTGTTTGTTATTCAACTAATTTTGCAAGTTTCTCAGAAGGCAAATGAAGAACCCTTTCTCCTTTGTTCCTTATAGCCTAGTAGAAAAAGTGTTGTAGTGAGATACCATATGCAATAATCTAATGGGGGATTCAGTTACATAAACTCTGTATTGTCTAGTGGTGTGTGAGCTGACTGAAAATTTCTACCTTTATGAAACATTATCTGGCAGGTACTCCCACGCTGTCTGCATTTCGGCAATTGAATCCCAATCCTAATTCTTAATTTTCCTCTGCCTTGCAACTTGATATGCAGGGCTTTTATATGTTTGATTATTTGTATTATTTCAAGTGGTGAAGCCCTTTAGGAAGCTCTACACATTGGTATATTACCCCTAATGACAACTGCATGGTCTGCCCTTATCCTCCCTTTTCTTTCTTCCCTCTGCCCCTCATTCCACCTTAGCTTCCTCCTGCCTTGCTATTCTTTCTCTGCAGGAAAAAAATGTTAGTCTTTTCATATGGGCAGGCAACCTAAACTTTAGCCAAACCTTTGAAGATGGTGATGTACATCTCGAAAAAAAGATACTGAGATCTTCAGTTGTTTTATGCTGCCACATAGGTGTTCGACAAGATGACATATATTGGCATTTTTACTCTGTTTACATAAGTATTGTTCTTTTTCTCAGGGCTGTGTGATAGATTATCCTTTATTACCTGCTGTTACCTTAAACCAGGGGTGTCAAACTCACAGTGCATGGGCTGAATCCAGCCCTCCACCTTGTCTTATCCATCCGACAACCTTGTTTCTAATTAGAGGCAATACCGAGCTCCTTGTCCATATATTTGTACCAGTGTGCTGGTCACGTGCAACGTGTGTGACGTGTGTTACGCTGCAGGAATGAGAGAATGGCAGGAGCTGTGAGTTTGACACCCCTGCCTTAAACTATTGACCAGAATTTTAGATCTCTTCTTTTCCGGAATACTTTTTAGAAGGTCCAACAGCTTCTTATCCACGTTACCTTCAAAAGGGTGATCTACAATGTAACAGTGAAGAATCTTGAGATTTTCCCATTGATCACTTTCAAGTTATTGTAATCGTCATCTGTCACTATATATTCTATTTTTTCTGTCTATATTCCCAAGAAGGTGATCTTTCTACATTAATTATGAGCAGGTAATTTTGTTCTGTTGATTGCTGAGATAATACTGGAATTGATATAATTTTCCAAGTCATTTACAAGTGCACATACATGAAAACTTTTTCTTCACTCTTCTACACACCAAAATGTTGTCATATTGGTTTTTCCCCTAGCTTGTGTTCCTGTATACACAACACATTTGCATTAAACATGATTAGATCATGACATTTTGCTTATGGCAACAAATGTGTCCTTCCTAGTATGTTCTTCAGCTTTTATTTCTGAGCATGATGTCATATGGTATAGTATATCACAGTATCATAAGGTTGGAAAAGACCTCTGAGATCATCGAGTCCCACCTATGACCCAACACCTACACCTACTCCTACTTGTCAACTACACCTAAGTGCCTCATCGAATCTCTCCTTTAAACACCTCCAGGGACGGTGACTCCACCACCTCCCCAGGCAGTGCATTCCAATGACCAATCACCCTTTCAGTAAAGAACTTCTTCCAAATGTCAATCCTAAACCTCCCCTGGCGAAGCTTGAGACCGTGTCCTCTTGTTCTGTTGCCAATCACCTGAGAGAAGAGACCAACCCCTGCCTGACTACAACCTCCCTTTAGGCATTTGTAGAGAGCAATAAGGTCTCCCCTGAGCCTCCTCTTCTTTATCCTTGTGGTCAGTTGGAGTCAGTGGTCCTGGTTGTATCCCTTCCCAGTTTCTTGTTACCAGCACAACCTACTCGTAGACAGAGCAGCATGAGAAGCAGAAAAGGCCTTGATGCCGTGTAAGCATTGCTCAACAATAAATAAAATTTGGGAGTGTAATCAACGCCTTTGTCACAAAACATAGCACTGTACGAGCTATTCCGAAGAAAATTAACTTTATTACAGCGAAAACCAGTACACATTCTGAGCACACATTCTGGGATATTTGAATGCAGATATAGAAAGACATTACACCACAGAAATAAGTCAGTTTCTAAACCAGCATTTCTGATGGTAGCTAAAACTCTAAATTCTTGGAGTGTATGTTTAGTTCTTGTACGACAATTTTATGAATTTTCATTGATAAATAATGATGCCCCCAGATTCCTCTCCACAGAGATTTTTTTACAATATTAAAAAGAATATTGCAATACCATTTCTGCAGAAAGAAATTTACACAATATTTGTCACAGTCAAGCCACTTAAGAAAGCAGAAGATCTATATAAAACTTAACATCAAACTAAATAAAACAGAAGTAGACTGATGTGAAAATCTAGATTGAAATCAAAACTATGTCCTTACACTTTTATGAACTTTAGCATTCAATCATGATATACAGAACAGAGAATGTTAGGAATGGAAATATGTTTTAAGATATGACGCTCAAACAGAAAAACATCTATTCTACAAATTCATATTTTTAATGAACTAAACTGAACTGCAGAATACATACCCTGTTCTGTCAGTCACACCAACTTTTCTTTCAGGCACAACTCAAATCTGGTTTGACACTATTTTATTCATTTCATGCGCAATAAATATGTAGATATAGATATGTACGTGTGTAAGTGTGCATGTGTGAACTTCCTTCCTCAAGACTTTAGTATGTATATACTTTAGGATTCATTTGGGTACAGTTAAATATATGTGTAAGATTTACTCAGTAAATGCGTTATAGGAAATCTAAAGGTTTTGGGGATTTTTTTTCCTTGACTTGATTCAGGTAGATGTATTTTATGAAAGCAACATTGATTTTGATAAATATCCTTTAAAAGTAAGGAAAAACTAAATCAGGCAAAAATGATGAATGCATTAACATAGAAATACACACATAGGAATATAGATTCTGAGTAGATTTCTGCTTTCAAAATCATAAATGAACACAATTATTACTAAATCGGGGTTTTTTTAGAATATAATAGACCTCATGCAGATATTGTCCTCTCTTTTTTCATCAATTATTGATATTCACATGGGAAAGAAATGTGGAACTGTGTCAGGAAGAAATCTAGCTTGTAAAATGTACTGTTTTCAATTTCTATCTTACATTTAGAAAGAAAGATATTTTAAAAAATAATCCTTGGACAAAGATACCTTTATCCTCACAAAATAATCTAATAACTAGTGAATTGATAAGGGAAGATGGCAGTTATAGAGACTGTTTAAGGCTGTTCAAAGTACCTTACTGTTCCTTCAGAATTAAACCATGCATCTGTAAACTACAACACCACTTAGTATGATTATTTTGTCTTCATAGACTGAGAAAAGAACGAGTATGTCCAGTTTTGAATTTCCTTTCTTGCCCTACTGCTTCTTTCTCTTATTGTAATGTTTCATTCATCTGCTTCTGCTGCGATATGATCATGCTAAACACATCTAACGATTGCACTTCTTTTCTTGCTTTTACCTAAAACTCATCTAGAAGACAAAAAGTAATAATGGTGCAATCATATGTTTTTTTGAATTTGAAAGTCAGACTTATCTACCCTTAAGCTAAATTGGAAATTACTTTTATTTTCCAGTTGAAAATGGGTCAATAATTTGCATTTACATACTTTTAGTTGTGCATTTTAAGGGGAAATGTACACAGCATAGGTAAATTCAGAACTTCTCAAAGACAGAGTTAATGTTTCCAGTGGCTTATATTTTTTTATTTGTAATTAAGTTCAGGATTATGTTTTAATTTTTAGGAGTGATTTCAGGTTTATTTTTGTGTAACTATCTATTTTTGTGTCACATTTCACTATGTGTTCGTGTTTAACTGACAGGTTCAGTCTTTCCAGAACCATACAGATTAGGTTTCTCCTGTGAGAAGGTTTCTCTGTGAACTCTGTAGCAAAATAAACATCTATCTATGTTCAGCTTAAATGTTTGTATGGAGACAAGAGTTCTCTTTCAATATTTTAGGTAAAGAGAATCAGGGGAATCAAGTATCCCATCTCACTAGGCATTCAGCAATTCATAAAAAAAGCAAGGCTTAAATTATCTTTTACGTATACAACCCCTATCTAAAAATGAGATTATTTTGAATAATTTATGATTCAGAAATGATTAAGTACATCCCCAGCAATTTAACTTCCCTTCAATTAATTATACTTAATGCTAACTGAGTAAAATCTTCTAAACATCTTCCTGGGTGAATTTTAAAGGTGGTGACTTCCAATGGAAATATTCACGCTACTACTAGTCACTGTCAAGACAATGCCTAGTCCTTGTTCCTCGCAACCAGATGGGATTTCTGCTTTACTTCAAACTAAAGTTTCAGCTCTGCACTTGCCTCATGTTGCTCCAATCAATGTCAAAGTATATTTCATGGTTGACTTCGATGGGAGTAAAAATTAAACCACAGCTGACACATTTTATCTAATAATCTACATAAGTTAAAAAGTAGTTTAGAATGGACCAAATTAAGATCAATAAAATTTAATGCTGATTCTTATAAAATCTAAAATCTCTGGATACCGAATACGCTCAGGTTTACTCACTTCTTGTATTGGAATTGTTAATAAGATATCCAAAACAAGGAACATAAAATCATTCCGAAGGATGTTACATGACATTTGTTCCTTCTCCAAAGAAAGATTTCTATAACATAACCAGGGATATTTTAATTTCATCACAGGTAAAGAGAAATTAAAAGTCTAAATTGAATATTAATGAAAAAAGTTGAAGAAATTAGTAGAAAGTTTTCTGCAGAGTTGCAATAATTATTAGCAGGATAGGTCCATGGATATAGTTTTATTTCCATAGTTTCAAAATTAAAATTAGTGGAATTATTTACTAATCTATCTGCCTTTTCTTAATTCACTTTGTTAAATATAGGAGATGGGAAGTGAAGAAAACCTTCTGATATTGTTAATAGGACTTTGTGGAAGGATTGAAGCTTAACAACTTGCTTGTCCGCCTTCATGGCAGCAAAAATTCTTTCTGTTTTATGAAGACTGAGAATCATGTATGTTATGATATTTAGGAACCGAAACGGAAAAAAACCTCCTCTTTCGCTTTCCTTCACCAGATGAAGAAAGACACTTTACAACTGGAAAACTACCCAAGGTCCGATTTATATTCTTCTAAATAAAAACATGATTCCTAGTTATTCAGAGTAGGGCTGAACTAGGTAAAAAAAAAAAACATTTGCAACTTTTTGAATCAAACAAATATATACACACACATGTACATACATACATATATATGGTACATACATATATATACATGTATACATATACAGATACACATGTACATATACACTTTCTTCATACCTAGCAACCTACCCAACTACTCCTACGCTTACTGTTGTGCTGGCAACAACAAATAGTACTAGTAAACATAAATGCTTTTACATTGTAAGATTATTGTAACATCGAGGTTTTTAAAAACTTGTAAATATATAAGCTTAACTGTAGTTAAAGATATCAATATTATGTCCAAACAATTTTGTTCTCAGAAAATTATGAAATTTAATAGATATTAAAGTTTGAATATCTATTTATACTAATTTGACTCTCAGTACATTTTTTATTTTCTGTTGTCTCATGCTGTCAAATTCTTTCCAACAGACTCTTGTTTGTCAGCATCCAGTATTTGGCTGTTCCTTCACTAACCTGTTGGGGGTGCACCTTTTCCCCCAAGGTGAAGCTTGTCTTAGTGCTGCCACAGCTCTGATTCTGTTGAAAGCCTTATCTAGCTCCAAAATCAAGAATTAAAGCAAACACAGCAAGTTACTTCAGGACTACCAATTGATGTGTAATCTTGTGGTATCAGAGGAAGCCGGCCAATGAAGTTGTTATTTTGAAAAGCTAAATACATAATGCCTTATGAACATTCTAGTGAAAGCTGAAGTATATTAGAAAAGTTAGGAGTTTTACCACACAGGTAACTTTGAACTCCATACAGTATGTGGCAGGTGACATTGTAAATTTGTTGCTGTAATTTATTTTTTTTTTTAATTTCCATTGTTCCCACAGAGATATATTTATTTTCCCAAGCCCTTTACATGCAATAACTAAAATCAGCAGCTATGTGAAATGTTAAGAATAGGGCAAATGGATTTCTGCATTGCCATCCCAAGGACACACGGTAGGGCAAAGTCTTCACAATGCAGCCACAGAGTAATCAATACTGAGTTTGTAGACGTTCTTACAGAGCTCATAGAATATAAATAGAAGCCCAATAGAAACCCTTCCTTATCGAAATAGTTATCTTTCCATCCCTCCCAAAAGTTTCCTAAGTTTTGCTTCTTTTTTTTTTTCTTTTTCTCCTGACCTGCCTGAAAAATATCAGATCTACCTGCTTTAATGAAGGTATATCAAGATGCAGGAAACACGAGTGAAATATTAGTGATCTTTCCTTGTTGTACTTAAAGGCTACTTCCTTGAATTAAGAAAAAGAAAACTAAGCATAACTTGGTTTTCTAAATCATATAAACTTCTTGTGAGAATGATTTAATTATCAGCAATTGTATTTTTTCTTCTGTGAATACTGACAACTATCTGATTGAGGAATATGTTTGTATTAAATTGCATTTCAAATTAGATAAGTAATTGTATATCTAGGGATAAAGTTGTGCCATGCCTACAGTATTGGAAATAGTAATACAGTTATTATCATTATAGGACAAGGGAAAAGAAGCTGGCCTGAACAGTCAAAAAGTATGAATCTCAACAATTTAGTTCAAAAAAGTATTAGAGCATTCAAGAGCTGACCAGCTCTCACTTTCAATGTTTATAATCAAAATTGTTATTCTAGAAATTTATTTTCAGTTTTGAAGGTGGCTAAAATATATTACCTCTTATTTTGTCAACACTGGAGTTCTTTAGGGTTCGAAATTCATTTTTAGACATGTTCAGAGGAATTTTATTCATACCTACGCAAAGCAATTTATTTTTTGTTTATATCAACAATTACAGTGAGATCAACAGACAAAGTACTTCTTCATCTGTGTGGTCCTGAATCTTGCTTGATCTAGTCATCATTACTTAGACGACATCTTGGAGGGTAGACCTTATACAAAATCATATGTGGAAAAAAGAACAATCCATCTTATTTACCTGACATTCTGTGGCTAACTTATTCACCCAGGACAAAGAATTCCTGTTGTATCTCAACATGGTCCACATTCATGGCACAATTTTTCTGTAAAAAGCATCCTACTCATCAAGTTACCATGTTTTTGCACACAAAAAAAATTCTAATATCCTAGAGGCTGTAAAGATCAAATTTTTCCCTATTGGTATTTCTCCACTTTGAAATTAGACATTCAGGAGGAGAATGAGATTTTAAACCCAGGCTATTGCCCTAAAATATATTGTAGAATACAGTCAGGTAAAAAAACAGCTAAAAATCATACATATTCATTATATAGTCAAAGATTCAAAATAATGCAAATACTGTAAAAAATCACCTGAAGAAATAACTAGAACTAGAAAGATTTTATATTTCTTCTTTGACCCTGGTTTACACATGCTACTTACTGGAAGTCTGGTGAAGTGCCTGAAATTGCTCTGCACTGTAGTGTGAAACAGATGTGGGGCTCTGTCATTTAATTTACATCTTTTGAGACTGTCAGCTTGTGTGAGCTTTCTTTTTTATTTTGACTTCCCCATACCATCTTTTTAAAATGTGCATTACTTATTTATAACTTTTAAAAAATTCATGTCACTGAGTTGAAAAACTGCTCTGAGTTCACAGCTGTGATAATTCAAACCAGGGATAAATTCTGAGTCTGAAATGCCCCCAACAATTTGGAGAATTTTAGATAAACTAGGGACATAAACCAAGTAATGTTTAGCTCTATACGATAAACATGGTGAAAAAGTATGTATTCACATTGTGACTATTGTGCGTGATATAAGCAGGTTCTGTGATAGTGCTAAGCATACAGAAAGAGAAGAGAGAAGTGCAGTGAAATTGTCAATTTCACTCTTTTTCATTCCTTTTAGTCAAGCTCAGAGCAGGTATCAGATTATACCGACTGTAAAAGAAGTTAAATGTGTCAATGCTGAACTAGGTTATCTAGGTCACCTTGGGGAACTTCTACCTCAAAGCAGTCTTGGATGGAGAACTGGCTTTAAGCTGTAAGCTATGTTTTTGACTCTTGCTTGTTTTTATACAATACTGAGAGAAATGAAATTTAAGCAGAGTTACAGTTACAACGCTGTGCAAAACAATGTAGGCTATGTTGGTAGGCATTACAAAAATGAGAGTGTAATCCAGCAAAGTACTTAGGATTTGAATGTGCTCTTTGGATGTGGAAGTTCAAGAACACTTTGCAGGAGTCTACTCTATAGTCTACTAGGGTGACTCTGACCCTCATCATGCATCAGGTCTCAAATTAAAATTTTTCTGGAATATAAAATTATACTGTGGTAAACTCCCATCACACCCACCTTTATAATGCAGATTAGATTGGCATTTGCTTCCTGTGAAAAGGCATAATCTTTTCTCCATATAACTTGTTGGAAAAGTTCAAATATCTAGATAATCTTGGAACACGTCTCACTCAGGCTACTGAGCAAGACAGTAATTAAAGTACTTGTTCACAAAGTAAGGGCTTTAAGTCTTTCCATCCTAAAACTACTCTGACTTTGAAAAAAATATTGAGGTTCTAGACTGCTCTGCATAAAACTTGTCCTGACAAGTCTTATGGAAGCTAAACCACTAAACTGTTAGAAATAGGGCCAGTAGAAAAATGTGTAAATTGTAAACTGACTTCAATCCAGTTCTAAGTGCTTACTCAGCTAGGATGGAAAATAGGACTGGGAGTAGGCAAGAGCATTTGGTTCTTTGAAATGTTGCTGAATTTTTTTTTCTAGCAGTTTTCTAAAACTACAGGAAAAGTACACTCACTTTGCCATAGCCTGATCTTATGTCTAAGACATCATTAAAAATAGATGGACATCACTCCTACAAACCGACGCCTTGGTTTTACGTGGAAGACTAACTCCTACCTTGCAAAAAACACATTGTAAGAGCTGTAGAAATCCTGTAATTCTCAAACTCATCAGGATAGTACTTACAGCAGTAGGCAGGTTTAGAAATCAGGTGGAATGGATTATTTTTTGGATCTTGGATTTTTAGGCATATAAACCTATTTCATCTCTGTTTGCATTTTGGCTACTGTGGACAACTCAGAAAACAGTAAGGTGAGTGTTAGCTTCTTATTTCATATTCCTAATATAGTCTGAAGTACTTGTAGAAATCTAAGTCAAGCAATGGTAAGGTTTGGTTTCCAGAACTGGATAGTTTGATTTTATTAATTTAGGCTCATATTCATCTTTTCTATTAGTACCTAGCTTCTTGCTGAAATCTGAAGCCCACTTAAAATGTTTACCTACTGCTTTCAGTCCAGCTTTTCACATACAGGGAAGCCTCAGAACCTTCAACAGAACAATACTGTGTGCTAAGTTAAATCATCAAAAATATAAAACTGGTGTTCTTTATTCTAAACTACAGCTATAGATCTTTTATTCAGAAAAGTTTTTATTTTGTTAGCAATTGATACCACATATCTAGTTTTGAAAGAAAACAAATAGCTTTAGTTTAACTCTTCTCTAAAATGATCATCATGTTCACATTGTTTTAATTTTTGTTAAAACTCCAATCACAGAAGGAACAGAAAAGACATCCTTGCCATGTGACCTTTTCTGCAAGTACTTGCTGAGACACAAGTCAGACACTTCTCAGTTATGTATGAATTAAAACTGGACAAAAAAATATATATGTTGCTAATACAGAACTGAATGTTAGCTTTGCCAAAGATTAGTTTGCATGATTTCTGATATATTTTTCAAGAAAATGTTGTTCAGTTTTCCATGGCAGTCAAATAGAGAACAGCAGTCATTCCAAGGAATTATTAATATCTCATAGGCTTTATCTTCCAGATAAACATGTCTCTTACTGTAGTTGAATATAAGCAACAGAAAACAGGAAAAATAACGCTTCATCTGGCTACTTTACAGCGTGATGCTACTGAACACTACTGGTGTATTGTTCTAAACCCTTATAACTTGCCAGTGAGCACAGAATTAGGAATCTCAGGTCCAAGTGATTCAAAATTTTGGGACTTTAGTTTAGCAGTGGTATTTGTGTTAAACTTTTTCAACGAGAACTGATATAAAAGTATGTAGTCATATCAGGTCAAAGAAAAAGCTGAGTAGACTGTTGGAGAGTGATTAAAGAAATTGTATTCTCAACTCTAGAATTATGCAAATAAAATCATTTTTAGTGTTTGCTGGGTGCATGAGATGTATTTAAGGATAAAAATATCCTTAGAGAATTACTTCTGTAGAAGTAACTTGTGAGAAGATATTTTTAGAAAATTCTAATTTATCCACACTAAATTATAGCTAAACTATAAAATAAACCATGTGTTACTGAGAATGTTCAGAGAATTCTGTTTAGCTTGGAGATATCTGTACACTTTACTAGTTTTTTTCCAGATAGTTTTTTGTTGGGTTTTTTTGAAGTATGTTATTCAAAATTTAGGTTAAACTTTCTACAGAAGTATTTAGATTCTAGGGTGAGAAGATCTTTTTTTCCTAAATTCTTCTCTTGTGTTCTTTTTTTTTTTAATTGAGAGGGTTGTATTTCTGTTCGTAACAAAATAATTGGTTCCTGTGATGTCTGCTGGCTCAGATATGATGGCTGAAATTAAAGCTGGCAACAAACATCTTGTATTAAACCCATTAATATAAATGCATATAAATGTCAAGTTTTATGTTTTGAAAGTAACGCATAGTTCAGTGTTTGAAAAAGATGAAAACGCAATATGAATAATGTCCAGTGAGGCAGAAAGGAATGTTTTAATATACAGACAGTTAACATTTTGTTGATAGCTTTCTAAGTCCCAAAGAACTTTCAAGGTGGAGCTGAGCTGTAAAAAATGTCAGTTTACCCAAAACTAGACCTCATGTGGCAGAAAAAGATTGATGGTGACCATGAACCTATTGTCTTATGAGGTGGATACAAAGAGGAAGACAGACCTTATGCATCTGAATTTAAGGTTTCATGACTAAGAGTATTTTATCTTTGCCCCAGCATTTTCATCTGGTTTTGGTAGTCTTGTAAATGCTTGTAATCTTGGTGGGTTTGCAAATAAATATAGTTATGCTTTGCAGAAGGAGAGCTTAAAGGAATTCTAGAAGACATTTCTGTTCAAAAATTTCAGATTCATATATATAAGATAAGGCACACATAAGTGTTTAGAATCTTAAGTCCTTCATAAAAGATTTTTATACATTTGATCTTGAAGAATACACAGTCTCAGAGTCTCCTGGAGATACTAGTCAATCAGTTTTCCTTTCCACTACAGAGAATATAATGAAGTTTTATGGTTTTATTTATTTTTTTTCTAATTGGTCCAAATGGATTAATAAATTTTTAAATTTCAGGAAATTTTCACTAGCTTGTTTATATGCCTTAAAAATTTGCATAACATTATCTTGACTGATGATCTTCATGGAAGATCTCAGTGCCAGGGAATTTCATGGAACAGATCATCTTGAGCACCATCACGCAACTTGTAAGGACAATCGTGTGATCAGGTCCAGTCAGCACAGGTTTATGAAAGACAGGTCCCGCTTCAATAATATGATCTCCTTCTATGACAAGATGACCCATTTAGTGGATGAGGGAAGGACTTGGGATTTTGTCTACTTGGACTTTAGTAAAAGCTTTGACATCGTTTCCCACGGCATTCTCCTAGAGAAACTGGTTGTTCATGGCTTCGACAGGTGTACTCTTCACTAGATAAAAACCTGACTGGATGGCTGGGCCCGAAGACTTATGATGAATGGAGTTAAATCCACATGGTGGCTTGTAACAAGTTGTGATCTCCAGGGCTTGGTGTTGGGTCCAGTCCTGTTTAATATATTTATCAATTATCTCAACGGGGGGATTGAGAGCACCCGCAGTAAGTTTACTCTTGTCAGCGAAGGTTTAGAAAAATATTATGAAAAATTACTTCATCAAAAGGGTTGTCAAGCACTGGAAAAGGCTGCCCAGGGAGGTGATTGAGTCACCATCCCTGGAGGTATTTAAAAAACTTGTAAATGTGGCACTTAGGGACGTGGTTATGTGGTGGACTTGGAGGTGTTAAGTTTACAGTTAGGCTACAGGGTCTGAAAGGGCTTTTCCACCCTAAACGATTCTATGATACTATGATTCTATGATTCAGTAGCTATCTGTGTAATTTTTAACTTTGGGTCTGTAATTATGAAAGTATCTGATTTTAAAATTTGTTTTATATAGATAAGTATTTTTTATTTTTTGCAAGAATTAAAAAAAAATAATTTTTTGTTTGATATTGGTTTAAAATTCAGTCATTACTTTTGCTTTACAAAATCACTTCCTACAAATGCAGGAAGTTTTATGGTTTTTGTTTCCTTGCCTTGATTTGATGGTGTCACAAATACAACACAGAGAAAGAAAGAGTAATGTATATTTTTTTTTTTCTCTGTTTGGAAGCTCTAAGGTAAATGTATAAATTTAATCAATGTCTGCCTGTAATTATAACAACCATATTGACAACAAACAAAATGCGAGAAATCCTTAATCTCAACAACGATTATCTTGTTCATCTTGCTCACCTTTAATCTTGCAATTATCTTGCTCTTCTGCCTCTAGCACATTTCCATAGTGAACTGAATGCTTCTGAAGGGACTTTGATTTGTGACAGCTTATTTCACCTGAAAATTGGAGTAAGGGTACATTAAACCTCATTCCATGGCATTGCACTCTACAAGTATACATTTTTTTCTGGTCATACATATTTACTCATTCCTTTCAGTGATGTTATTACAGTTCAGTTTAGTTCAAAATCCACTTACACACAGAATTATCTTCTCAGTCACAGGTAATGAATTTGCTGTAAGGAATTAGAGTCAGATATAAAAATAAATCTTTTCTACTTTCAAACTAAATCAGTATACTGTTTTCAACACAGCAGAGGAAATTATACAAAGTATAGTTGAGAAATCAAGCACGTGCAAGCTAAAAATGCAGGAGAATTCTTAGACTGCAACCTAGGTTTATAATTCTACAGATTTCAAAACAAAATCGATTTGAAGCTCTTTTCAAAAGCCAAAGGCATATTTTGCCCTTCCCAGACTTCCATGTATCTCACATAACTATTTTTGTGGAGACTGTAGGCAAATATGTTGCAAATAATTTTATAATAAATGACACTCTTTCAGATGTTTATAACTTGTTTTTTCCTTTACCATTTTGTAAATTAACCACACTAGTGTCTGAAGTCAATTTTAATTTTATTTCTTATGGCTAGTGAGAAACAGATAAAGAAAAACATTTCAAACTTCCTAAAGGCTTTGAGATTGATGAATCTACTTGCTGTAGTTCTTGCCCTTTGATTATGCTTAACTGTCTTTGCAATGTTTTTTCACAATTTAATTTTTCTACAGATTGCCTTGGCTCAAAAATGCAGTGCCCTGCTATTGTCAACAGACTTGAAATGACAGGTTCCACTCAATAGACCAATTGGGAAACCTGTTTGATTCTTAGATGTGACTGAGCTTATATCAGAAATGACTGTCTCTTGCATATGTTATCTTGTTCAGAGGAGCAGTGCGCCATGAGAAATGCGAACACATTTGCACAGAATCATAGAATCATAAGGCTGGAAAAGGCCTCTGAGATCATCAAGTCCAATTGTACCTGTCCAATTTTGAGCCCTGTTCCTAAGAAACTCATCTACCCCTTTTTTAAACACCTCCAGGGATGGCGACTCAACCACTTCCCTGAGCAGCTGTGCCAATCCCTGACAACCCTTTCAGTAAAAATATTTTTCCTAATGTCCAGTCTAAACCTCCCCCGGTGTAACTTGCAGCCATTTCCTCCTGTCCTGTCGCTGTCATTTGTGAGAATGGACAAACACCCACCCTGTCACAACCTCCTTTCAAGTAGCTGTAGGCAGTGATGAGGTCTCCACTCAGACTTCTCCAGGCTAAACAACCCCAGTTCCCTCAGTCTCTCCTCATAGGACTTGTTCTCCAGCCCCCTCACCAGTCTCGTTGCCTCTCTCTGCACACGCTCCAGCACCTCAATGTCCTTCTTGTAGTGAGGGGCCCAAAACTGAACCCAGCACTTGAGGTGTGGCCTCACCAGTGCCGAGCACACGGACACAATCACCTCCCTGCTCCTGCTGGCCACAGCTGGCTGTCAACCAACACCTCCAGGTCCAGCTGCCAGGCAGCTCTCCAGCCACTCTTCCCCAAGTCTGTAACGCTGCATGGGGCTGTTGTGAGGACTCTGCACTTGTCCTTGTTGAACCTCATCCCGTTGGTTTCAGCCCATCGATCCAGCCTGTCCAGATCCCTCTGCAGAGCCTCCCTTCCTTCAAGCAGATCCACACTTCCACCCAGCTTGGTGTCATCCACAAACTTTCAAAGGGTGCACTCAATGCCTTCATTGAGATCATTGATAAAGATATTGAACAGGACTGGACTCAGCACTGAACCCTGGGGAAAACCACTTGTGACCAAGTCCGACTGGATTTAACTGCATTTACCACAACCCTTTGGGCCCGACCATCCAGCCAGTTCTTTACCCAGCAGAGGGTATGTCTGTCCATGCCAATGGCAACCAGTTTCTCCAGCAGAATACTGTGAAAAACGATGTCAAAAACTGTATCGAAGTCTAGGTACATCACATTCACAGCCTTTCCTTTGTCCATTAAATGGGTAACTTTGTCATAGAAGGAGATCAGGTTGGTCTGGCAGGACCTGCCTTTCATTTTCTATAATTTATTTCATTTTCTATAAGTAAAATTATAATTATTTTAATTTAGTTGTGAGTTTGAACCTCCTCTGGCACTTTTGTTACCCAGAAAGCAGAAAAAAAGACTTAAAATATGGGCACATTGAGCCGAAGAATATTACAGAGGATGACTGAAAACTAGGAAAAATGGAGGAATAGATCCAATAAAGGATANAACCCTTTGGGCCCGACCATCCAGCCAGTTCTTTACCCAGCAGAGGGTATGTCTGTCCATGCCAATGGCAACCAGTTTCTCCAGCAGAATACTGTGAAAAACGATGTCAAAAACTGTATCGAAGTCTAGGTACATCACATTCACAGCCTTTCCTTTGTCCATTAAATGGGTAACTTTGTCATAGAAGGAGATCAGGTTGGTCTGGCAGGACCTGCCTTTCATTTTCTATAATTTATTTCATTTTCTATAAGTAAAATTATAATTATTTTAATTTAGTTGTGAGTTTGAACCTCCTCTGGCACTTTTGTTACCCAGAAAGCAGAAAAAAAGACTTAAAATATGGGCACATTGAGCCGAAGAATATTACAGAGGATGACTGAAAACTAGGAAAAATGGAGGAATAGATCCAATAAAGGATACATAGAGAAAGGAAAATGGTTATAAGACAAGAAGAAACAGCAAAAATACTGCATGACAGGATGATCCAAAATACAATGTGAAACAGAAATTATATTACGTCTGGTACCGCATAACTCAAATTCAGTAAGGAATTTTGATATTTCCAATTAAACTTCTTCATCTTGCTCACTCTTGCAATCATCTTGCTCTTCCACCTCTAGTATATTTCCATAGTGACTTCTGCAAAGCTGCTTTACAGGCAGTCAACAGTCACTATCCCATATTACTCTCATAGCAAAAATGATAAAGCATGGACTGGATAAGAGGAAAATAAGGAAAGCAGAAATCTGGCTAGACTATTGTGTTCAAAGGGTGATGATCATTTCTACAGTATGTAACTAATGAAGTCTAGCTTGTAACTACTGTTTCCCCTTGAGGATCAATACCTAAGCCACCATTGACAGTGAAGTCTTTACAAAAAATTTGAGAGATGGCATAGAGTATGCTCTGAGCAACTTTGCAGATCATTCCAAATACAGGGGAGCAATCAGTATGCTGAAGGGTAGGGTTGTTATTCAGATGGACTACAAAATACTGGAAAAAGAACTGGCAGAAATCTCACAACCTTCAACAACAACAAATGAAAGCCAAACATCTGGAATAGTCCCATGCAGCAGCACAGGCTAGGGACTGACTGTCTTTACAGCAGCTTGGCAGAAGGATACTTTGCGACCCTGATAGATGAGCTGAAACATAAGCCAGCAGTGCGTCCTTGTAGCAAAGGTGGTTACCAACATCTTGGGCTGTATTAGTGAGATGGCAGCCTGTGAGTTGCTGGAAATTACTTTTTCCCTTTATTTACCACTTGTGAGGCTACATCTGAGTGTCTCATCTAATTTTGAATCTCCTTGCAGAAGAGAAAAAGACACTAACATACTGGAGTGCATCCAACAAGGAGCCACCAAATGTTCATCAGACTGGAAAACATAAAGTGCAAGGAAAGTGGATTGCACTTTGTTCAGACTTCAAAAGACAAAGGAAAATCGAGGTATTAACACAACTACCTAACAGTTTCTCTTAGAAAGGTGGACACATAATGTTCTTAAAGTGGTGCAACAACAGGGTAAGAAGAAATCAACATTACTTGCAACATACGATATTCTCATGTGATGCAGTAAAAAGAAAAGATTTACCACAAAGATGGAAAGGATTTCTGAGAGGTGTGGAATTTCCATCCCTAGTGATACACAAAACTTGGCTGGGCAAGGTCCTCAGCAGCTTGATAGAAGTGCCCCAACTTTGAGCGGTGGATTTGTGGTGGGTTATAGTTGGCCAGCAGGGAAGAAAACAAGACAAACACACTTATAGTTCTAGATGAAGACAGGAACATCACTTACCAGTTACCATAATGGGCAAAATAACTTCAGGAAAATTAATGTATTGCTAATTAACATAGATTTAAGTAGCAGTGAGAAAAAGAGATAAAAAATTAAAATACTTTCCCCTGTATTCTCATCCTTGGTTTCACGGGCTCATTTTCATTCTTCCACTATCACTACATCCTGCAGTGGGTCCTTTTTGGAGCTGTTCCCTTCCAACTTCAGTTTCCTGTCATTTTGTGATCCTCTGTTAATGGTAAGCAAATGGAAAGGTGAAAGAAAAATAAATACATAACACCTTTGTGGTACAGGTGGAGGTAAGAAAATGTGGACAAGGAGGAGGGGAAGAAAACTGAATAGCTCCTCATTAAATTTGTGTCAGTATATATAGGAAATTCATAGCAATATTTATCATGGAGATATCATGGGGGATCCTTTGTGCATCTCTGCACGTAATATGTGCAAATAATGTTTTTAAGAACAAAATTCATGCTATGGAACATTGGGAATTGAAATATTTGAATTTTTTACATGTTGATGTTGATGACTTGTAAAGAAGCCCTCAATAACTTGAAAGGAGGGTTTGCAAGACTGATTAATGTATTGAATAAGTAGATATAGGGCTCTCTTTTTCCATCAGGAAACAATAATTCAATGTGGAAAAAGTATTTACATATAGATATAAGGATATTATCCTTAAAATAATCAGTGTCTTTTTGATGAATTACCAGAATTTAACACAGCTATGTCACAGGAGACTGTAAGATCACAATGTAAATCTTTCCATGAACAGTATAAGATAAAAAGAAGATATACTTTTGTTGCAGAATAATTTCTTTTTTTGAAACGTCAGTGTTGTTTCTTCATCTTTGTAAAAAAAAATGCAATCAGTCTAAAGTTGAAGTATCTATTTCCAGTTTACAGAGAAATTATGTTTTCCTTAAATTGATAATAACAGCCCTTCTTTGGCTTAGCTCTAGTCACTACTGTGATTCTCAATTTCATACTGCCCTCCAGGGAAATACCCACAGACTTGTCATCTGAGCTAGAAGTGCAGTCATCACTACTGAAATCACTACTGAAGACCATTTCTCATTCTTGTCGCTCAGCTCTGGAAAAGACAGGCATCCACATATTATATGTCACATATATTCCACACACTGTAAACAACCACCACACACTTTCAGTCTACGTGGAAAAAGGTGACTATTTGCAGTGCTTCTTGTGATTTTAAATGGAAATAACGTCCAAACAACCTATGAAGTGTTTAGATCTTGATATTAGTTTAAATGTGTTTTATGTAACACATAAATTAATTGTTATAATCTACTTATTACAAATATCATAATGCAAGAAAGCTTTCTAATGTTGGACTTTTATTTTATTGAGGCTATGTGCACACAGGAATACTGAAAGGAGTTTCAAAAATACAGTACAACTGTCAAAAGACTTCCATGGTTTTGGCTGAATATGGGGGCCTTATATAATATTTCTAATTAGTTTAATATATTCATATATTATTGACTTACTGATATTTTATTTTACAAAACAACCAATTAGGCACAGATTGGTACAGCTGCAACATGTAGATGTCTCCTAATACTAGTTTTTTAAAAAGAAACAGAACCACCATAAGGCTTCATGGTAAATGGATATGAAAGGTTACTCTCTTTCAAGCATAATGTTTCTAATATTTCATTGACACTGGGAGAAATTATACAGATTTTACTACAGTCATTCAAATAATGCAGACTATTTCTCGTTTCAAAGAGTTCAAACTTGAAATAAGAAACAGTATTCAAAAAAAGGCATTTGTTCCCTGAATTAATCATTGATGTGAATATCATGTAATCTGATTATTTTATCTTTTAATCTTATTTAATGTTAACTATATTCCCATTTTCTTATGAGGTTAATAGTGTCAAAAGACGATATTTTTTTCTTTTAATTGGCATTTGGACATCACTGTAAACCAAAACTCTCTTTTCTGAGTCTGCCTTGTGGGTTTCATTTTTCCTGCACAGCATCAAAGCTTCAATGAAACACACACATACAAACACACACATTTCCTCAGTCCCCATTATCCTCTATCTCTCTCTCCACGCCGAACTAATAAAGGAGGGTCACTTTTCATGTCTCCTTGAATGAGTTAACTATGTTTTTTGCCTGTCTCACTTTGAGCATTTTAACTGTCATAAGGGCAGAGCAAGGGCTTTTTCATACATTTTGAAATAATGCATTGTCTCTTTGGAGATAGCACTGTCATTTGTTTTCATTTTGCCCATATGTCGTTCTCCAGATTGAAATATATATTAAAGGCAAAGTCTACTTTTTGAAAAATACAGAAAAACGGATGAGTTTTCTTAAACCACATTTTATATGAGTCACAATCTTTTACTATAAATAGTATGATGGATTATAAAATATATTTCAAAATTCAATACTGTTTTGTTGATTATATTATTCTAATTCCAGAGGAAAACACAGGAGACAAGTTTTCTCCTTGTCAAAATTTTAGCTACTTTGTACAAATTTGTCTATATTTTATGTATGCCCCTCAGAAATAGTAACCTGTAATATTTTATATAAATACATAAAAATGTGATTTTCATTTTATTGATTCTTATATTTTATTGAAAACTTTCCTTGAAATAGCAGAAGGAAGAAGAATCAAATACTCTTTTTGCTTTGTAGAACTCAATGAACAAGAATATAGAAAGGTTTGAATATGATTTACTATTTATGTGAACATTTGAAGGCAATTGCTGAAAAATAATGAATTCTACGGACAGTCTCAATGTCAGGATACGTGATGGTGTTCTTCTGTGTATGCACAGGTTCTCATTACCAAACTCCAGAGATGCTTACAAAGCAAAATTAGAGTCTGGAGTTCATCTTCTAAGCTATGCTTATAAGTAATAAGAATACTATATATTATCTTTACAGGATGCAAAGGGGAGAAATGCGTGTCTGTATTGTCACTCTAACTCCTTTCTTGCCATTGTTGACCTGTGAGATGGTAACAGATGAAAGACTGTATTATTTCTTAATGGAGAGTAATTTTTACAAAGCATTCCCTACAAAAGTTGATATCAGCTCGGAATTGACATACACCCACTTCTTCATATTATTTAGAGGAATCACAGAACCACAGAAAAACTGAAGTCGGAAGGGACCTCTTGTCATCTTGTCCAAATCTGGTACTCAAGCAAGGTCACCCAGAGACGCCTGTCCAGGAAAGTGTCCCAATGGCTTTGGATAATCTCCAAAGAGAGAGCTTCAACAACCTAGGCAGATGTCTTGATATTTCTCAAAATTAGTTTGGGTGATATCTTGGCAATAAGTTTTAAAAAAAATATTTTACCTTTTGTTTTTCACTTAGTTTACCAGCTTTTCCTCTCCAGTCTGGCTTTCTCTTGCCTTCTCATTCAGTGACTGGGTTAAGTGGTAGGTCAAGTGTGGGCTAGGATTCTCATTACTATCATTTTTTTGTGTTTATGTATGCAAATATGTGTCTGAATTTTGTAAAAAACAAATACTTATGTATATAGGCATGTAAAATCTAATAAGTTGTTCTTCTTCAGCTGATAAGAATGGTACCTATATACTTACAAATGTAGCAGGTACCTAGTAGGTAATTTCTGACCTACTGCCAAGACTAAGAAAATCTGGCTTGAAAGAAAACTTCTTTCAGAGTAACTCTTTTGCTGTGTACCTCTACCAGCTACTGGATAAAAATTATTATACATTTACTATTTAGAGAGTATTTCTGATTTCTCCAGGTGAGATGTTTCTTTACTTTACTGGAATAAGACCAGATTTTCTTTTTATGTTGTTTTTGATTTGTTTGCTTGTTTGGAGGATGGGGGTTTTTTTGCCTTTTTTTGTTTTATTTTCAATGACAGATTGAGAGTTTTATAACCGGTGCTCTGTTCTCTCTTTCTATCTATGTCTCTTCCTGTCTATTTGAGAATTAGACAAGGATCAGAGTGTCGAGATTAAATGGAATCACAGATCATTCAAGGTTAATCAAGTCATATACCATCTTAAGGTCTGCATATCACACATCTAAAAAAGAGTGATAAACCATTATTTTCATCCTGCAACATCAGAATATTAAGTCATAGAATGTTTCAATGAAGCACAGAGAAAAAAAACGCTTGGAATGAGATTATGGAATTTTTTCAATTATGTCTTATTTTATAATGCTTTTGAAAGTTGGGGTTATATGGGATTTTTCTGGGGTTTTCTTAAGATCTCTCTGAAATGTACATACAGTTATCGTGCTTCTCTAGAGCACATAGGCCCTTCATCTAGACACAAGCAAGAGCAATAAATAATATCTCTGTTGGGTTTTTTAGTTAAAATAATTATTTATATACAGATTTTATCCATCTGGTTTAGTTACTTCTACTTATATTCTCTTCAATATATTTCTTTTCTGCTTTAGCTAAATGCATCTGTTTACCACAATAATTTATTTTGTGCTTAGTAAATATTTTCCTCACAGAATTAACATTATATTAACAGATTTATGTTCAATAAGGGTTGCATAAAACATTAACAGATTCATGTGAGACCTCTTTGACTTTCATATCTCTTCTTTAACTAATATATATGATATGTTGAAAATGCATACTAAGTTCAAATTAAAAAATAATTTCCTCAGTTGCATATATACATGCAAGCATATATATATTTTCATACATAAAACAAACAAAAGTAACACCTGCTCTCCAGATGGTTTTGCATGGTTTTAATTCATTATCACCATAGGTAGGAACAGCTACAAAAGTATTCCATAATTATGTGCCAAGAACAAGACAAAATCTTTTAGTTCTGCAATGATTCTATATTCTGAGTCAATGCACACTTGGTTTTCTTTGTCTTGCTCCATTGATGACAAAATGTATTCCAAGTTCTCAAAGAAAATAAGACTTTCCAGAACAAAGAAAAAAAAATTACCATTGGAATACTACATTATTTTTTCTTCTTGAAGAGAAAACTGAGAAAACAGGTTACGTAATGTGGTGTAGTGTGGGAAAAGTTGGAGTAAGTGACTCATTTTCATGTGATTCTGGGATTCAAGGTTTCTAATATAGCTAGCATACCTTATCATCACCATAGTTTAAAAGTCCCAAAGAATTAACCACAGTCTTTTGAAGCATTTATATTACTGATGCAATTGTGAAAATTACACAGTATAAACAAAATAATTCTTTAACTATAGCACTATTACATTTTTTAAAACACATGTAAAACCCCTGTATGTTATGATAAGATCTGACATTTCTTAACATACACAGTTTTTTCAACATTTATTTCACTTGAAAAAAAGAGACAAAAGTGTTTTTTGAAGTAAGGTAGTAGAAAGAAAAGGTTTTTCCAAGCAATCCTGCTAATAATTTTTAAGTTATTCCAACACTCCATATCTGTCAGAATATAGAATTACTGTAAAGCATGGCAGTAATTTTCACAATATTCATGAATGATCAAGTAGATACATTATTTAAAATGAAAGAAGCAGCAAATATAAATAATGAATGTTTTGATAAAGGCACATGATTAGTCTAAA
>VWPV01025073.1:0-34407 GCA_013389885.1 Geococcyx californianus | reverse complement strand
TCCCCCGCGCCCCCCCCTCCCCCGGCGCGGCTGCCCCGGAGTGCGGGGGGAGGCACGGAAAAGAAGTCCTACCGGGATATTAAAAAAAAAAAAAAAAAAAAAAAAAGATGGGGGGAAGAGGAGAGAGATGATTTGCAGGATGTGAGAATGTGAGAAGGTCTGGTGGGGAAGCGGGGACCAGGAGGAAAGCACTCAGCAAGCGCTTACTGACAGCTGATAAATGGGGCTCTCTGGAGCCCGATCCCACAGCCCGGTCGGGGTGAAAACCAGATGAAATGCAAAGTATTAATTACACCAGAGAAGGAAGTCCAGCTACAGAGACCCAGAGGAGAGGAAGGGGAGAGGAAGAAGAAGAAGGCACTCAGAGTGCACAAACTATTTAGTGATGCGTTCCATAGAAAGGTAAAATGTGAGCACAGTTGAAAGGAAAAGACAGGTACAACCGGAGAAGAACTGATTTAGGAAGGACTCGAGCTGAAGTTGGGATTCTCCTGGCGACGACGAGTGATTTTAGCAGCGGCAATATATAAATATCTCTCTCTCTGCCTACCAAAAGGCAACAGATAGGGACTTGAATATCAGCTTGAATACCAATTTAGGAACTCACGCTCCCTTGGAAGTGCTAATTTGGGGGGGGGGGGGGGGGAATCTGGGAGAAAGAAGGAAAAAGTATAAGCAGCTGAGGAGAAAATCAACCAGTGGTACAGAGTACTGCAAACCCAAGAAAGTCTTTCTGTTGTATTTTTACATTCCAAAGGTAAACATAAAAGAGTCTTTCAAACTGTCAGGGGCCCGCAGATCAGGTGGGCAAACAGCACTGCAGAGCTAACGTCTCCCTCTTTTGATATTATTCACACCTAGGCTAAACTGTTGTTAAGATGGGAGTGCGGAAAGCAACCTCAAGCCCACAAAATGAAAAAGAGAGAGAAGTTGTTGATTCATCTCTGTATTTTTGGCACTTTCTCCCCATTTTCCAGAAGGCGCCTGGAACAGTCAGTAACAGAGAAACTTTTTAATTTTAAAATAGCTTCATAACTTATAGAGGCCAAAAAGACGAGGAGAAAGCCTGATTTCGCTATCCCGCCTCTCTCAAGTAGAAATTTGCGGAATAGGTTAGACCCAGAAGCATCCTCAACCCCACTGCGAATGAACTCTGCTTCATACAGACATAGTGAAAATTGAGCATTAAAGTAATGGCTCAGGACTGACCTGATCCGTCTCTGTTTCATTTTGTTAACAAGCTGTAAAACTCAACACACTAGTAGAGTCGTGCACATTGCATCCTCTACCTTGCTGTCCGAGGTACTATCGTCCCTCATGAGTCGACTCCAGGGAAAAAGAGTTTTAAGTCAGAACCTCTTATAATAGCGGACCTATTTTATATAGTATTTTTGGCAGTTCCACTACAATGAAAGGAGCAATCAAGTCTTGTTCGGCAAGCAGCAAACACCTTAAACAGCACTTTAGAATTATCTAGTAAGGCTTTATCATCAAATCAGCTGGCTAAGGGCATAGTAGCTAATTTCAATACATTCTTTCAGTTTTAATAAAATATACTAAACCCTTGAAATTCCGAGACAGGATAAATTGTGACACTGTAAGTACTGTTTGAATTCACCTGCGTTCAGCTAATACAAAGTATTCACCTTGCTGCAGTTATGTAGCCTATGTATTTAACAATAGGAAACATCTTCCTTTCCAGATATTACTTTGTCCTTTTTAATCTTTAATTAAAAGAATTCCCGTGATCGATCACTAACACTTTCCTTTCCATTTAAACCTGCGACAAGTAAAGGAAGCACCTTGACTTTCTGCATAGCTATTAGCGTTGGCACGCTAAAATGAGCTCTGTAAGAAAAGAGATGTCATCAGAATACAAGGACGAACTATCCTGCCCGAGTGTGCAGCCCCATCAATTTCTTACTGGAAGAATTTTTTCTTTCAATAAACAAACCGGGGCAAAAAAAAACCCCCATCCGGTCCTCAAAGGTAGCGTCGTCCTTACGAACTGTGAGGCGGTAATGGGCCAAGAGACAATTAAGGCATCAGATAAATCTAACCGCCCACCTAGCTCCAAATCGGGGGAGCATCTCGCTGCACTCCCGAAAATCCTCTGCAAAGAATGACACTCGGCTGGGACAGGACACCGCAGAGATGCGTCCACACTCCTAGGCGGAGGATCGCAAGGAATACTCTCTAGCTTGTTGCTTCCCCTGTGTGATCAATTAAGTTACAGATGGAACACACAGTGCCAGAGAGCTACAACTTCTCCGCGGTAGAAAAAGATGCCCAATCCTTGGGCATTGTATGCAAATATGCATGTATGTGCGCTGCACAGGAATAATTGTGCTTCCCTCTTTGTTTGTATAAGTGAGCACTCGCCGTGTAGATACGTATACACGTGCCGAAGAAACAAGAAAACGCTTTTACTTTTAGCGTTACCATACGTGTAGAGACCGCGTTTGAAATCACTTCCCTTGCTTTTGCTTCATTAAGGCTAAAACCAGGCAGAGCAGCCAGCGCAGGCAGATATTGAGGAGGGATGCTGGACTGCTGTGGGTCCTTGCAGAAGTAAGGGATCAGAGACGCTCGGTTCACTTCGGGGCACTTACCTGTTCACAGCTGTCATTGCATTTTGCGCCGTCTCTCTCATTAAATACGCTAAAGTAAGGCAATAGTGAACAAGCGAAGCAACCCGAGTGTTAGGTTTTACATACCGCATCTTTAACATGATGAGTAAACCTATAACTGCTGCAGAGTTGTGGAACAGTCTCAGAAGTTTTGATTTCAAAGGGCAAGAAATTCCACCTTAAAAGTCATTCACCCAGTTCTAAACTTCCCTCTCTCCCTAGTTAATGCCGGACAATTAGCAGGCATATTCATACATTCTGTCTGCTAACACTCTCTGACAATGAAGAGTTTTTATAGGCTTGTTACAGATGTTCAGAGAAACTTTTGCAAAATAATCAACAGCATCTGAGAGAAAGCTGAAGGAAAAGAAGTTAAAGCTTGATGATCCTATTGGGAGAAAGTTTTATTGAACTATAGAGAAGCATATTACTGCACATTTCTTCATAAGCAAACCCATCAGCTGATACGAGTTCCCCTAGAACAAGTACCTCTGGCGATCACCTCAAAATCTGGGTGACGTTTGTATTTTATTACACTCAAAGCTAAAGATCTGACTGAAAACAAAACCTATAAATTCCTTACAGCGTTATCTGCCAACACAATGTATTGTCCTGGCAGAAGGAGGATCAAACAGTTTGTAATTTCATTTGAAACTGTGCATCATCTTGGTAGTGAAGGAAGAACCCGCAGAAACAATCTCCCCACTCCACACACACACCCCTAAAAAAAAAAAAAGAAAAAAAAAAAAAAAAAAAAAAGGCGGGGGGGGGACACGACGACGACACGACCTGGAAAAACCACATAAACTTTTACAAAGAAAATAAAAGCAAGTTTGACATGAAAACCCCTTCCTGTCTCAGAAAGTTCATTTTAAAGGTCCCCTCTGTAAATCTAAAGTGCAAACACCAGGCTAAGGTAGTGAGTGGCTGGAATTTGCATGCTGATAAGAGAAGGCTGTTGTACTTACAGTGACAGAGGGCAGGCTGCGGAAGAAAAGCTGTTTGTGTTAGCCTGAGAGTCACCCAGGGCTGCAATGAGAGGAGAAGAGAGGAGTGGGAGTGCCAAGCTGGATACACCTTCACCGCATCTCATCACATCTGCCAGCCTCTCTCTCCCTCTCTCTTTCATTTCCACATTCCCTTTGTTCCTGAAAAAAAAATCTACACGTCACATCAGTCCCCAGATGCAGTCTACACCAAAGAAAAAAAAATGAATAATTCAATCAAACTGTGCATAGTCTCTAAGGCAATAAATCTATTGCACTTAAAGAAACGAAGGGTAATTACCGCTATAGAATTAGAATAAGGCCAGAGCGCGCAGGGATCCCAGGGTCTGTAAACTCCACGGTCAAATAAAGTTTCATTTATTTAATCCTTTGACAACCCCAATGTAAACTAAAGGGGAGGATCAGAACTTATTCCGGTTGGGTTTAAGAACGCTTGAAGTGAATGTTATAAAAGGAGAGCGCCCGTCATCTGTCACAAACACAATGCAAGGAAGTAGAAGTGTTTCTCTGCATCACCTCCAGGGTCCGTTCCCCCCTCCCTAATGAAGAGCAGACCACACTCCCACTTCCACCGGCTTCTGCTGCTCTCTGCAAGTGCAACGGGAATCGCTGGCAGCCAGCAGCCGCCTTACCTGCTCCAAGACTGCCCATAAAGCCTGAGAAAAACTCAGGGCAACCGGCAATTTTGTCCCACGCTCTGGCGGAGAGAAGCCATGGGGGTATTTGCACCGGCACGGATTGACTGGAAACGCTGCCCCTGACTTCTGGACTTGTGCTGGGCTGAGTTTGGGGACTGCCTGCCGGGAGGCGGGGGGAGCCTGCAGGGGAGCGGAGCCCCGCGGGGCAGGAGCCCTGCGCCACACCGGCTGGGGTGGGACGGAGGAGAGGCACGCTTCGCCCTCTCCTACCTCTAGCGCTGCTCTCTCGGCTCGGAGGTAAGATGACTCTATATTGTGTTTATTCTCTCCGGGTAACTCGGGTCCCAAGGGCATGGATTAACGAGGGCGGCGGCTCGGGGCTGTGTCTCGCATCGTTATACTCGGATCAGGCTGGAGTTTAACGTCGGCATCTGCTGCTTTACACTTTCAACCGCATCTTCGTAAACTTCTCCGGGGGGGTGTGCTGAGGGAGGAGAGAGACAAGGAGGGGGGAAACACCAGCGCAAGGTGAGACCGTGCTGTTCAGATGACACAGGCTCGCTCGGCTTTGTGCCGGCCGGGAAGATTAAACCACTGACGCAGAGCATCGCGCATCTCCCGTACTTGAACCGCTTTAATAGACAGTTTTGATTTATCCAAAAACATTAACGGAACTGTTATTCTAATAAAGGTAAACTAGAAAACACGCTTGCCTCTCCGCTCACTCGGGCTTTGTTTACGTGCTTAAAACGCCACCGTGAGGCGAGCGCAAATAGAGCAGCGAGAGCAGCCGCCTGCCAAGAAGCTCTCGGATTAGCACTTGGCAAAGCAAAACAAACAGCGTTCGCGGCAGCGCCAAAGCCATCGGAGAAGGCAGGCGCTGCCGGCGGGCGCGGGGCTGGCGGCCCCGCTGCGGGAGCCTCCCGGGAGCGCCGCCCGCAGCCTCCCCGGCATCTGCGCTCCCGCCCGCTCTCCGGGGCGAGAGGAGGACGGGTAACATTGAAGGAGAATTTAGGGACATGGGAATACACAAAACAACACCGCAACAACAGCATTTTCCCTAACTGTCTGCCCCGTGTCCCCCTCTTCGCTTTGCCCGTCTCACCCGCGCGGGGCGCATCCTGCTCGTTCCCACGGAGAGACTTGGCGGGACGGGGAGAACGCGCCTCGGCCCCGCTGCCCCGCCGGCACCGCTCCCTGCAAACGCCTCCGACCTCCCTGACCAAAGACAGTTTCCTCCCGAAGCCCGTGCCAGGGAATACTTCTGACTTCTTTGCCCGACCTTGGCTCTTTCCAGCTCCTTCCCCGGCCAAAATCAAGCCAGCTGCACTGCCCAGGCTTCCCTGGAGGGTTTTGCTCCTCAAGCCTTTTAGGTGATTTCAAGTCAGAGGCTGGGTTTATAGTTTATAATCTACGCTATTTATTTTTTTAATGGAAGGGAAATTTAAAATAATAATTTAAAAAGTCTAGGCTGTTACGACCCATGAACAGTACCTGGGGTGGCGCTGCTAGGTGTGGGCAAGACACAGTACACTGGGTTTCTTAGGCACGCTCCAGGCACGAGCGAGCTATAGGAATGGGTCAGCTTTAGGAGACATATCTTGTTATATAGGAAAAAAGTGCATCACAATACATTGCAATTCTTAGCCCTACTCCCACGAAAAGCCTTAAACCCGGAAGGAGTCCTCTCATGGGACTTTTAGCAGCTGGTGGGGTTAATGCTCTCCCTCAGTCACCGGAAAGCATTCATCACAGCAGAGCATCCTGGCACCCAGAAAAGCACTAAGTGCACCAGCAAAGTTGAAGTCACCAAACTCTTGGCTAGAAGTTGTGCTGGCAGACTACGCTCTGCTAATGAATCATGAGAACACCAATAACAAGCTCCCAAAAAATCGCAATTACATTCAGCTGTGACTAGAAATTACATTAAGATTGAATACCTGATAGTTTGCAGGTATGAAGTACAAAAACAAAGAAAGCCAGCAGCATGACTGTAGAGGGTCCAAACTGTTCCACTGAAATGCATCTGCTCTTCCTATTATGGGTATTTCACCTAACAGCTGGATTTGCCTACTTGTCATTTTCATTATTTTTCTTCTCCCATCTCTGTATAATAGGATGACCATAAAACATTGTTGACATATAAAAAAAGTAGTCCAAGATTAACAATTATTTTAAATGTGCTTTTTCAGAAGCAATGTAAAGCCATGCAAGAAACACTTAACAGCAATCGTCACAGTCATACTAAGGCATCTCTTCCTTGAGCACACACCTGTGTGGCCTCACGGTTTATACCAGTATTTGTAGCGTCATCTAGGAATAGCTGAGCTTGTCTTGTGAATGAGGAAGGATGGGAAGATATACTGGCATACCTACGCCTGCACGCACATTTGAGGAGCTGAGAGATGACACATGCTAGAAGAACCCCTTACATCCCACAGTAGTCCTATGTTATATTACAGACCAGAGTAAATTATAGGTCAGTGATAAAATATGAAGATTGCTGAACATTTTCTCTTCAATCACAGAAAAATCTTTGCTAAACATGACTACAAACCTCTGTAAACCATTGTAAGGGTTTATCAGCACACCACAGTGCTTTTCTTTTTTCACTGGCAACATCCTATTTTGACAGCACGTGCTGGAACTCAACAGAGTATGTATAGACTTTATATTCTAACACTGTGTTTATTCCATCAGTTTATTTTTGTTTCATAACCCTCTTAAAAAAAAAACCAAAATCCTAACAACAAAGCACAATTTTTAAAGTTCCTGACTGAGCAAACAAGATGCTATGTTAAAACCCCCTAAATCCCTGAAGGCTAGGATAAATATACAAAGCTGTCTTTGACCTGAGGACTGGCCCAGATTGCAAATAAATGCAGTGCCACTAAGCCACATATATATGCCGCATGAACAGAAATAAAAGGAATCCTCGAAGACAGGCCAATAATTTTGTATTTTATATTACTACCACTGGGCGCTTATAAACTGCTTTTGTTTTAAGATGTTCCTGGAGATTTGTGATAATCAGGCCTAATCTTGTAGGATCATGTCATTGTCAATTGTTTCACCCATGCCATGCATGTAAAGTGCATGTTTCTTATTAAAAGGATTGAAATGATACTGCTGTTTAGAAAATATCAAGACAAAGGGTGAAAATGTCTACAAAGAAATGTTAGGGTACAAACTTGTTTTGGGCTGTCCCATTTTGCCTGAAGCTTATAATATTCATGGTATATTGAATGGGTAGTATGGCTGTCTCCTCCCTTTGATCACCTCTTAGAACGCTTTACATTTTCTAACCAAAATACGCAGTAGTAGCTTCTTGCAGCAACGTCTACTAAGAAGCAAATCACTATATAAATCTTTCAAAACATGTTTAAATATAGGTTACTAAACCGGGAACACTGGGTAGAAACTGCTGAAACTATTCAGACTGTTAAAAAGTAAAATGCGACATGATCTCAACGTATTTGAACATTCAATTATACGAAACATTTTTCCAAATGCAATATCAAATTTAAGACTGAAGCAAAGTCAATGTGATTTGACTGCTTTGGAATCTTCCTAAGACAAATGACTGAAAGATCAAGGTGTTTTATTTCCTATTTGAATCAATGATCAATAAGTCTTATATATGAGAATCACACATTTTTAATGCAAACCACACTTTTTAAATAAGTGCAAGTAGACCAAATGAACTAACTATGTTTTGAGAGCAAAACTCACTATTTTTTAAGTCACTGCAATCTATACAATTATGAAGTAACTTGAATAAGGCATCTTACATTAGTCCTAAATTTTTTACTCAAGTAAAACACTCATTGATTCCAACGTGAGTGTTGCCTGACTAATAGAGTTCCCTGTCAAACTGTTAAAATCAGCTAACTTCTAAAAACCTGCAGATTGATGGAATAACATGAATACACTAAAACGTATGTATTTAATGGGGGGGGAGGGGGGGAAATCAAGTTACCAGGCAAAGCTTTTTAACATTTACAGTAAAATAAGGTAATAATATAAGTAGATATTTTAAGGGAGTTTATAATTCTGTGCCTGGTCATGCAGACACTTATGCTTTAGACTTTATTTATGTAAGTCATGCCAGTGAATCAGTACTCTCTTATCACAACCATTTGAGGTTTAGCATCTAGGACAATAGAAATAGGAATAAACTGACTTTAAATATTCCACTAGCAAAACAAGCATATTTGTAAATCAATTGCAGTGGCCGACACCAAAAGAGTTATTCTGGAATGTTTTATTTCAAAGTTTGTGACTGATGATATACATTTACTTTGGTTTGAGTGAATAAGCTCCTCATCAACATTACGTACTAGAGTTAAATTTCAAAAACGTTCTCATAAAAATTAGAACTCTTTTACAAAAAAGCCAACATCAAACAAATGAAAATCATTGACACACACCTTTTTCTGATTTCTTTTTTTTTAAAGTGAAGTATTTAAAGATTAATTCTAATAAAAATATTAAGTGGATAAATGTTAACTCTACTCAGTGGTATTAGCATAGTTGAAATAATAGTTTATAAATGTTTGAGAGCATCGGCATCATGATATGGTTGTCATAGAAACTGCAACAATATGTCATTTCAATTAATTTTATGTGCAGTGATGCTGAGGTTCATGTAAAAATTCTTTTAAGAAGTTCCAGAAGTAAATACTGAAAAGCAGGAATAAAAATATGAATAGGCAAAAGCACTCTTCAGTTATTATTTAATTAACAAAAAAGGGAGAATTATAAATTATTTTAAAACTATAATTGAGCTGAGAAACTAGTCAAGCAGACTTTGACTTCAAAAACACTGAAATTAAAAGACGAAAGCTAAGGAAACATTCAAACTCTAATTGAAAAAAAAAGTACCTTTTCCAAATGAAGTACATTTGGAAAAATATGTAAAAAAAGATTTATTCCTGTTCAAGAAATAAGAAACATGAAATAGTTTAAAATCATGAACGTTTCTTTTGTGTGTACAAGAAGCAAAAAGTCAAATGTTACAAATCCAGGACCATAATACAAGATTTAAAAAAGCTTTAAAGGTAGGAAATGTAACATGAATAGATTTATTTTTCCTGTATAATGCAGCTACTGTGTGTTATGAATGCTACCTTAAGTAAATCATTGCCAGACACACTCAACTGACATTAATGACTTGATTATTAGAACAGCAAAGCTAACCAAAATAAAAGCAGTGTTTTTTAAAAAGAGTAATTGTATTGTAGTAGTATAAAATGTACTTTTTTTTTTGCTGTTATTGGACAGTATGAACATATACTCTTGTTTTCTTATGGCATCTCTATGATACAATGCCTAATCTGGTAGTTTATACATGAAAGAAAATACTTAGCAGATCCTAATGAGAAAAAAAACGTAGATTTTCAACACATTTTACACAGTAAACAATAATTGCATAGTATATTTTGTTTAAATTTACTGAGTTGCCGGCGAGACTAGAATATGCAAGACCTTTCAAACTAAGGCATGAAACAAGCTGTTTGTAAGTAAATAAGAAATATCAATATTAAAAATAATTTTGAAAAAGAAAAAAAAAGAAAGAAACCCCATAGCCTACAGAAGCTCTCTGCAGTGTGAGAGCAGAAGCATCTAGAGCTATCCTTTCTGATAGGATTAAGGAATGCTACAAAAGCAGCATTTAAATCTCTAGTTTTCCCTGACAATTAACAATGAAAAGCAGATGTTTACAAAGCTATTTTACATGCTCGTTTATAAGATGCTAAAAGATGGTTTGTAGATGGTAAGAAGGAAGAGCTGGATAACTGCTTGTCTGGTGTATATTTAAAAGCATTTTCATTGGCTCAGTTATTGTTAATAATGAAAGAAACACTTTGTGCTGTATGGCTGTGACTATAGAAAACTGCCGTCATAAAGTCCTCAACAAACTCTTAAGATGCAATTTACAAAGATAATAATAACACAGAATTATTTCACTTCTCTGAATGCTACACATTTGCATACCAGGACTGTGTACAATATACTCATAATGCACATTCATAACAACAAGGACTTCTTAACATTGCAACAGCACAAGATCTGTGCATTAAAAATCTACAGTTCCAAGTTTTCCTTTTTGGTGGGAAACCATTTGTCTGTATAAACCAGATGCTCTACATCTACACAGGGTAAGCCCACACTCAATTCTACACCTTTATTGAATGGGATCATAGTAAGAAAATGATGAAACACTGGAAGGCAGCAAAACTATTAATAAATCCCTTCCCATATAGAAAGACGGCAAATTAACTTTTCACACAAATTTAAGAAGAAGTCTGGTCTATAACTATGAGTCAGGAGATGTGGGTTCTATTCCTGGCTGTGCTACAAACCTACAGAGTGTTTTTGAACAAGCCACTTGCACCAAGTCACTTAAGTAAAAAAAATTCAAAGAATGCACGCCTTGAGCTCAATTTAGACAGATCCATATCTGCTTATATTGGATATATGCAAATGTAGGCATATGTCTCTGAAAAGCTAGGGTCTACCCTTTTTGGACTTTTCATCTTATCCTGTTTCTCTGCACTGAGAGAGATTGTTGGGAGGCTTAATTCGTAGAAGACGAAGACTCCTCACATATCAATTATATTTATGCATAACAAGATTACCATTAGAGGTCCCAGCCCTGCAAAGACTCATATGCACGTTTCACTTCACACATTTGTAGTAGTCCAATTTACTCTAATAGAATTATTCACTCTGTATAATTCTAAACGTATAAGCTTCTGTAGTATCAGGAACTAAGCTAATAGAATAGATAATGTGTAAAAATACTCATACAGCTTAGAAATGAGGTTCAGGCTTCACATTCTTAGAAGTCCTACATCACATTCTATAGAAGAATTTTTTTTTAGATATTACTATCATAATGTTCTGGTTCAATTATGAGGATGCATAGCAAACATTACAAAATTTTACCATCTTATCATACCTACATGTTCAAAACAAACAAAAAAGTCTTTGTGACGTGTAAAATAATTCCAAAAACTTCAGTTCTAATCATAAAAGATACTCATAGATCACCTGTGTGTTGCCACCATCCAAGTCGGTTTGGGATTTTACCTCAGACACTGAATAAATTCTAATTTCTTTTAATGCTTATGCTATTTCTACTACTTATTCAGTTGTGAATGAATATATTACTCTAAAGTACAAAAATATTTAATTCATATTGGTTGGCCAGATGGATTTGTCTGCAACTTAGACTTCCCTTCTACAGGCTAATCTCTTGGAGTAAAACTATGCTGCATACATAATGATATGCACAGTAGGTCAAGTTTCCAACGGGCAGCTACAGCCACACTTAACTTCACCCAAATGGATACTGCTCACATGGTTAAAACCAAACATTCATATAAATGTTTATAGAATTGGGGCTGAAAGTAGCAAACAGTCTTCCTGATTTGGATGGATTCTTACCATAACACAAATTATTTACACAGAAATCTAACAGCAAGGAATAATTGAAAATATTTTGTATACCTTTCAAAAAACACCATGGGGAAAATATCTTCCTAGCAGCTGTTATTGGTAAAGCAGACAGAGACAAAAGAAGGAGACAACCGCTCCCCCAAACTGCAATAGCCTACACTGATGTTGCACTAATGCCAAGTGCCAAACCAGCTAATACAATGCAGCTCACAACTGCCTGTTGTTTCAGCCCAGAAACACAAAAGGTATCCTCCCTTCTCCCTCCCATTTTTCCCCACAGAACTTATAATGCTGGCTGGGTCCATGGATGCTGACCTGCCACAACCACAGAGGAGGAGACATGATTTGCCTCTATGTCAGTATTTTGTTGTTATTTTTGATGGCATTTTAATAATACGGAATGGTTAGAGTTCTCAGACTACCATCTGAAATGTCTGTTACTAAGGTTTCTGTTTGGGAGGGCTGCTTATTTTTCTTCTTTTCTGTTTTGAACATGTCTTTCAATTAGGTTTCTAATTTACACAATAGAAAGGTAAGCCCAAGGTAAACATTATAGGTATTTTTTAAAAAAAACCCAACACTTAGGAAACGTTCACAGCATTTAGCAAAGGAACATATATTCATGGAAGTTAAAAGAAAAATATGTTGAGGAAAAAGAAAGCACTTTAGAAAATGGTCACATATCCCCCATATTCCAAACTCTTATGACCAGCAAGTAATAATTTCTTTAGTACAGTAATTTTCCACTTAAGCACTGAAACCTAAACCCAGATTGTAAAGTAGTATTCGAGGTGTCATAGCTTCTGACTTTTCTTTTCCTGTCCTTTCTGGAACCTGGAGCTACAAAGAGAAATTTTCGTGTTATGGTTCTAATGTACAAAAGTGGAGAGAGACGAGTACAGAATTAAGAATGTATTAGATTTGAATGCATGCATTTATTGTAGCCACAAATTATGAACCCTTTATAAAATCTCGTCCATAATTATTGTGTTCAGTACAGCTAGCAATTCCTAAAAAACCAACACAAAATACCCTGACATACTTTCCAAGTTCTGGGTCAAAGCAGGTGAAACAAGGATTTATTAAGGCCTATTTAATGAAAGAGTGAGACAGAATAAGACCAAAATCTATGCTTTAAACCAAATCCTTTTTCAATTTAAAAATTCCCAACCCTCTCCTATACAGTATTCGGCATACTTGTTTTCTAAGAGTGAGAGTCAAACTTTTCAAAGCCCTTACATAGGGAACTTGTTTCTTTTTGCTGAAAAAATTAAAGAAAGATATGAATCCTTTGATTTAAAGAGAAGCTTTATTTTGTGGAGAATATTAAGGGATTTTACTGTTGATACTTTCACATTAATATACATTATTTATCTCCACAGGGTGGCGAAAAAGAGAAAATTGCAAAGACTTACTGGGTGGCAGGAAGTGGGATTCACTATAATCAACAGCAGCAGGGGACTCTTTGAGGTTGTGTTGCAAGATATATTCAAGATTTTAGCAGAAAGAAAATAATTGCATTTAATATTGTGCTGGCGGGAAATAACATATGTTCAATCTTTTCAGCTTTTATACTTTATATTCAGATTTAGACTCTTGCTCTTCAGATGCAGAGATACTACTCCTTAAGATCTGAATACATTTTTAGCACACTTATGCAGTGTATGTCCTATTATCAGCCAGCTAGAGCTTTCTGCTGCTTGCAAATTTTACTTCAAATATTTACTAAGGTGTCATGGACCCACTGGACAAAATAAACAGCTGTATGCTCTATAAGCAAGCTATTATCAAAACATAATTAAGTTTCCAGCTTTTTTTTTTATTTTAAGGGTTTTTTTAAATGAAAAATATAAATGCTAATATGCTTTCTCAGATGCTTGCTTAAAATTTCTTTCTGGGTCAAATCACTACACTACTTCGAAATTCAGAAGTTTAAAATGGATGTAGTCTGTCTGTGTAAAGAGTAACTGATAAGTTGATAAAATAATTGAAGTTCGTTAACATAAAAAATCTGCAAGCCATATAAAAGGGATAAAATGCTTAAAAGAGATAAAAATTTGTGCATATGATAAACTAATATTGAGGCTCAATTATATCTCATATAAGTTCAGAAAATTAAAAGTAGTAGTCTCAGGTAATTGTGTAGAATTCCTTTATAATCAAAGACATGCATACAGAGAGGTATCTCCCTACATAAAATCACATCATAAACTCCTAGAATATGAAAGATGCCAGATCCAGACTTTATATTGACTCAGACTTAACAGGTGTCTGCAAAAAGGCTTAAAGTAGGAGTTGTATGTTGGAGAAGGAGATGGGGGAAAACAGTCTTCCATTCAAGACCAGCCCTAAAAGTCCTATTGGGGCTTAACAGATTGGTTTAATCTGTAAAATGTAATATATATACACTTCACAAGTTGCAAATCCATGGTTACTTTCCATGTCTTAAAGGCTGGTATCACAGAATTTACCTTTCTTTCTCCATGCTCACTGCCAGCAGGAACATTAAGTATCCAGCCAACTGAAGAAACTGCTCTGAGTTTAGTGGGCAGGGAGAGGGAGTTTGTTGTGATTTAAAATAGCACAGCTACACAAAAACTAGTGCTGGCACAAGAGGAGACAGAGGTAAGTGAATAGGTGCTGGTATCATACCAGCTTAAAGGAACGGCAGCCTGCAGGCACCTTAAAGCAACAGATGTTCAGGTTGAGAGAGGCTTGCCTTCCATCCTTTCCCTACCAACTAAGCATTTCTGTTCTTTCCCTTGCATCAGCACTAACA
Organism: Geococcyx californianus; assembly: GCA_013389885.1. Lineage (NCBI taxonomy): Eukaryota > Metazoa > Chordata > Aves > Cuculiformes > Neomorphidae > Geococcyx > Geococcyx californianus. Next base: position 19,889 of record VWPV01025073.1, on the reverse strand, counting down.
CCCACATAAGTGTGCAACAGCCAATTCAGGAAGGTGACTTGTCTGAAAGCTAACCCCACAAAAGTAAAAAAAAAAAAAAAAAAAAAGAAAAGAATAACTAAACAAAAAAACTTGTCAGCCAGATCTGCTCCAACGAGCAATTCACAGAATGATCAGGCAAGAGGCAGTGCCAGCACAGCACAGAAGGTGGAAACACAGAGCCAGAGGCAATAGAGGAGCGGACAAGGCAGCCCAAACGTAGATCAACTCCAGCTGTGATGGACCCAGAGCTGGAGCCAGCCTGACCGCTTACAGGCTTCATCTAAAACCTCTGCACTTTCTTTGAAAACGTTGTGATAGAATGAGTAAGTATACAGAGCTGAAACTACCAAGATGCCAAAGAAATAAAACCAGGACGCTTACTGAATGAAGCAAGAAGCAAGGAAAAAAACCCCATGGTCTTAAAGCTGTCTCACATAGTTTCTGTAGAATGTAACAGGCAAGGACAAATCATTCCTGACTGGAGTACTGGAGCTACACAGACCACACTTTTGAGTAAATTTCTACTTTCTGAGAGTTCATTGTGTAGTTTCAGGCTGACAGGAAGACATTAGGTGTGGCTTCAGAAAACATTACTCATACTTTACAGGACTCCATATCATCATCTGCAGTATAAAACGTATTATTCTACATATTAATTTTTGCAACGCAATCATCGTGGAGATGAGAAGATAAGGTAGAGACAGCTTGGGAAGCACCGGTAAAGACTGAAACTGAGAAAACCAGGAGCCAGCATTTGGAAAATTAATAGTGCAGAAGAGTGGACTTCTTTTCTCTATGGAAGTATCTAAACTCTGCCATCCTACATCCACAGAAATATTTTTTTTGTTTCTTGAGGATATGTAGGTTTTTAGAACAAATAGATTTACCCTAGCTTAAGTTCATAAGGGCAACTATGTAGACATAATGAAGTGGTGGAAAACTGAGTTTAAAAGAAAGGAGAAAAATCTTTATTCAAGGAGAAATAAAATCAACAACAAAAACATTTCTAATATTACACTAAGTAAAAGAAATAAAGTCCAATATGTTGACTACATTGGCACTATTAAGAAAAAAAAAGCCTCTGTACAAGATGGATTTTCTTAAAGCTTTGGAAATTGCAGACAAAACCTGAAGGGAAGCTATAAAGCACTGGCATGTTAATTCCTGAAAGAGAATAGGCTATTTGTAAATAACTTTGATTAGATCAGTAAGCAAGTTACATGGAGACTGACTCAGATCACTGAGGTATTTGATTAGTTTATGTGTGCAACGTACATAAATAAATGAATAGATATTAGTTTGTAGGTTTAGATTTCCTATTCTCAGTCTGTACTAGTTGGAGAAAGATAAAAAATTCCTCTAGGGGCAAACATCTAAGATTAGAAAGTTTGATATTGACCTCCTGACTTGCCAAGAAGGCCCAGAACAAAAGACTGTAACAGACAACAAAGTGACACATGGACAGTGAATCCTCTGTTTCCATGAATATACATCCACTAGCAGACAGGTCTTTGAATCTAACTAGGATAAACCAGCATTTACAGATAACATTTGTTTTCCCACTATTAGGGTATCTTCCTGTGCTGAATTACAAAGGTTCTAGGATCCTTTTCTGATAACTTAGGAAATGAGTATAAATTATATGACCATGGGTTTGTGGCAAGGGGTTTGGTAGCTGGGATGGAGATTACAGGGGTAGGTTCTGCTGGAGTCTGGGGCCAGCTGGCTCCAGGGCCAAGGCCAAGCCAAACAGCGACATTGGTAACACCTCTGTGATAACATATTTGAAAAGTGGAGGGGGAGGAACCGGTGAGGGAGCAGCAGCGGAGAGAAGGTGAGGTTCTGGCATGTCCCCCAGACCTGTGGCTGGGCTTAGTGGGCCGGTTGTGCTGGCAAGTGGAGTGACAGAAATGAGACACATGAAAAACAGCCCTGCAGACACCAGATGTGAGAGAAACAGCATGACAGAAAAGACTGAGGTCAGTGGAGAAGGTGGACGTGCTCCAGATGCCAAAGCAGAGGTTCCCCTGCAGCCCACAGAAGAGACTGCAGTTGAGAAGGCTGTTCCCCAGCAGCCCATGAGGAGTGCTGGTGGAAGTCCACCTGCAGCCTGTGGATGAACCCACGCTGGTAGAGTCACCCAAAGGGGGCCACGACCCCATGGAAACCCACACTGGAGCAGGTTGTGGAGGACTGCAGCCCATGGGAAGGAGTCACGTTCACGGAGAACTGTCTGTTGCAGTAGGGACCCTGCACTGGAGCAGGGGAAGAGGATGAGGAGCCCTCCCCACAAGGAGGAAGCAGCGGCAGAGACTACATGCTGTGAAGTGACTGAAATCCCCATTCCCAGCCAGGCTTCTTGGTGGAGGGAGGAGATAGAGAATATCAGGAGTAAAATTAAGCCTGGGAAGAAGAGAAGGGTAAGGGAAACGTGTTGTATTGGGGATTTGGTTTTATTTCTCAGTATCTTACTCTAGTTTGCCTTGTAATAATAAATTAGATTGATTTTTCCCTAAGTCAAGTCTGGTTTGCCCATGATGTTATTGCTGAATGATCCCTTCTTGTCCTTAACTGGACCATGAGTTTTGCCTTTGTTTCTCTGCCATTCTCCTACTCAGGAGGGGGAGGGGTGAGCAAGCTACGTGATTCTTTGTTATCCACTGAGGCTTGTGACCATATGGCTGTTTGTTGCCATCTGGGCAGCTCAAAACCAGAACAATGAGGGCATAAAAAGATTTCAAAATTTAAGTAGAATGGTAAAATTATGTTAAAAGTTAAACATTTGAGCACACGATGGGATAAAAATTACTGCTTCTGGGGCATAGCAGTGGCGAGCAGCAAGGAAAGAGTGTAAAGGATACTTAAGGGGGAAAAGGCTGGAAAACAGCTGTCAAAGGAATTCAGAAGAGAGAAGCGAAGCAATCAGAAGAAATTCACTGGCAATCAATACATTTTCAGATTTGGAGAATTATTAGATGATAGTTTTCTAGAAATAAAACTTTCTCAAAAATAAAATTTTCATGTATGCCTGTTGCCAGGTCTATGTACAGGTATTGAGGAGAGGGTAGGTAGGGAATTAGATTTCATTACTGGCCTGCCCAATTTGAGATAATAAAAGTACAGTTATAGTTGAGTTCATCCAATTTGGACGCATATTGATTTTTGTTTTGTTAGCAGCATTGTTATGGAATACTTTCCGTCTTTTTGGGCAAGCGGAAAGGAACCTGGGAAGGGAAAGACAGATAGCAAGGGAAATAATAGGATGACATCTTTGAGGCTGGGAAAAGGATTTGATGATACAATCATAAAAACTCTTGTAAATCCTACGTCTTTCTGGTCTGTTTTGTTTATACAGATTTGGTAGCTACCAAAATGGAGATCTCATGAGTCGAGCAGATCAAGTCAGTTGAAATCAGCCTGTAGAAGCATAGCTCAAGGATTCAACCACACTTAGTGGCATGACTTAATTATTCAACATTAGGGAATAATTAATAATTGGGTCTTTACAGTATTTTAACCTAGAGAATACAACTCTTGGCTGTCAGTCGTCACAAAGCCGAATGCCCACATTTTAACTGAGAGTCTTTTTAATCAGTATGTGTTGGTATACAAGGGTGTACCTTTGTGTGTAGCCTGGAACTGCTGTCCTCAGAGCAGACGATTCAGGCAATGGTTTGCAGTTACCCCATACCATGTACCACAGGACTGTTCAATCCAGCATGTTTCCTCTCAGTCCTACCAGCACAATAAATTATAATATGTATACTGAAAACATGAACACAATTATTAAGTAACCATTTAATTTACTATATCACATATGGTATTTCAAAATAACACATTTCTTAACTAAAATTTACAAGATTTCAACTAGTGGAGGGAGGATCACTGGTCTCCTTCTGTAATGAGTTCATGATATCAGTCGTCCTCTTTATTGGATGTTGGTGACTGGGAGAATTCATGGGTAATCAGTAATCTTGTGAAATCTGCTGGACTGTCACCCACCTCTTCTAATACGCTAAGAAATTTGTCATTTTCTGATTAGAAGTTTTGATAACAAAAAAGGTAATTCTTTTAAAAAATAAAACACAGTAAATTTAAGGTTTGCAAATGCATATCAGTCCAGGAAGTATAAGTTGTCTTATAAAAACTGTGAAGTAGATATCAGGCATGCCAGGACACTGAAGTCATGTTCAACTTGCTTAAAATCTTAGCTCTCTCCTGTGGAAAGACATTTAAAAGATTAAATCTCTAGACAACAAAGAAAAACCGAAACAAATTCCTCCACCCTAAATTGTCACCAGGATTACAAATCAACTAATTACAATGAAAGAATAAGAATTAAGTTGCTTATAGGCAATGCATAAACTTAAAATGCTTCCACATTGTAGACTGATTTTTCGTGCATGCTGCTCTGTACTGGGCATAAATATCTTTTCCTGCACAGCTTTTAAAAATACTCTCAAGCATACCTTTACTCTGCACGTTTCTAAGAAATTATAAGTTTGAACACTTGGAGCTGAGAATTCTTAATTAAATTACACATAGGTACAGACTGTATTTTGATGTCTTACAATTTTAAAGTAATTTTAAAAATAGAGTAGTTGCCTATTTACATATTGAAAACTTGTATTTTAAAATGGAAACAGTTACGGTCCCAATCTGCTACTTTATAACATACAAAAATAACAGATACACATAATTCAGTAGACACTATACTTTATTATACTAGCCTTCACCAAGAAAAACATTTTCAAGTAATCTTTCTGAGCAGAAGTTTACGAACTAAAGTTTGAAAGATGGTCTATATATCAAGTAAACAATTTCATTATCAATGATTTTCTCCCTTGCTTCCAAGTATCCATTGCACACAGAGACTTCATTAAAGTGGATTGCAAAATACAATAACATTTGCCTTTCATGTTGCAGATTTAATTTACTTCAATATATTATCAAACACTTCCAAATCCATAATCAGTAACCTTAAATGTAAAATTCCTTACTTTTTCACCACCAAAAAGTACTTAAAAAACAATTGTTTTTAAATAATATTGTGAATATTCATTTAATTAAAACCAAAATTATTTATATTGCTATCCAAGGACAACAAAGTTACAAACAACAAAATCATCATCAAAAATAAAAAATAGCTTTTGCCTGTATTTTAATTTTATTATGCATCTAAAAGATTATGTTATTCTCTGTTCAATCGCTCAAGAGTTCAACATTCAGGATCCATTTTTATGGCCTCAGCATAATAAATTTAGTAATTTTTAGCTGCGTAAGAAAATGACCGAAGACTGGAAACCTCAACCCACAACTGCATTCCATTCTACCGGGGACTACTCATACAGGCAGAACATGCAGAGAAAAAGGCAGATTCTGTCCTAAATACTCTGGAGTTTAACAGACAAGAGAAATAGAAGGCACAAGGGAAGAATATAATGCCTAAAAAAAGGTATAGAACGTGGAGCAAAGAGAAAGTAAGTAAACACGCGTAGTCATAGAGGAAGACCATGGTAGGGATAGAAATTACACCAGATATCACATTGTTCTCTATCACAAAAGATTTCCTGCCTGCTTACATATGGCTTTGCTTGCCTTTCTGCAGGTCTGCGGCCGTAAGTAAAACTCAAAATGAGATAAACAAGATATTTAGGACCTTTACTCATTTCTTAAAATAAAATCTGATCAATAATAGGCTAAGCACAAAGTCGCAAGCATGACCTGTCAAGAAGACATGGTGAGCTTCTCAATTTCAACTGTAACTTTCTTTCACTCAGTGTATATGGAAGAAAAGCTAAAGTAACAATATTTCATGCAGTGAGTAAAGGAAGAAAATACAATATGAAAATTTCCTTTGACATCTTAAAAAGGGAGTCACATAAATATGACATGGGAAATTAACTGCTAGCATTAATCCATGTCCTCATTGCATTCCTAATTCTTACTTCACACATTCACCTAACGAGATACACAGTATACATTATACATAATCCCACTGCATTATAATAATTGTATTAGATTATACATGCATTTGCATTCTTAACCAGTTATATATATGTGTGTATAGATACGTATTTATATGCATGGAGACACAGGAAGACAAAGATATATATAGGATAAGACATATAGATATGCATACTTCCTGAAGAAATAAAAAAATCCTGAAAAAAGAAAAAAATACTTCCCCTGACCACATTCATCACCTGTCAGTTAGCTGTTAAAGCTTTTCCTAGAAAAACGCACAATTGTGAGTTTTAAGACGGACTTTTTTAAAGAAAAACCTTTGTAAAGGAGATTTCCAGTAATATAAACTAAACATTTTCCTTTATTATAGATACATCTTTTTTGTTTAAGTGCCTTAACATTTATAATGTCAAAAATAATAACTGCACAAGCAAAACTAATTCACAGCATTCTAGCACTTTCAAGTGAAATTAGTGTTAAAGACCTAGTTGGGAGCAGCAGAGCACATAAAAAAAGTTGGGTTCTCTACGGTCTTTCTGACACACCTCTTTCTATGTCAGACTCTGCAGTGCTCCCTTTCATTTGCAATTTCTCTAATCCTAACCCTTGCCTCCATGACAGAAGCTACTAGTCTTGCAGCAGTCAAAGCAAAACTGATCAGTAGTACAGATAAATTCTCAGAGAAGGTCAAAACACTTGTGGAAATAAGGAAATCAAAGCCCACTTAAAGATTCAGCACCGTGCCCTAACACAACTTCAAACAAAGCTTCCCTTCTCACCTCTGCTATGTTGTAATCTTTGACCAGCATCTCTGTCCTGCTTCAAGTTTGCACAGGTATCACTACTACAGTCATGAAACTGCTGTTAAGGCCAGGTATTCACAAACTGATTGTTTAAAATAATGGCACTGCCACTTAGCAGGCATCTTTCAATCAAAGGTAAGTTGGGGTTTTTTAGGTATAATCGATCCTTATTCTTCTGCTGTATTTCTGTAGGAATATTTGACCACTGTTGCAATTCATCATTCACCAAATTACATGTTTTGTTATTTGTTTTGTCCAGCAGATATTTTGTTGTTGTTACTGATGTTGTCAAAGGGCATCAGCAAAAATAATAAATAATTCCAAATAAGTTTCCCTTTACAGCTTTAGACACACTAAAAATTTACCTGCTAAAGCTTGATCATGAGTGAAACGAACTTTGTCAGTCCTTGAAACAGTTTTCATTTATCCTGACACGAACATGATGAAATCTAGATTTAAAACTTTGTTAAAAAGAAGTCCCATTGCTGTAAAACAGGACTAAATGTCCTATTTCTCAGTTGTGTTCAAGGAGTACGCCTTGAATGTTTATTTAAAAACAGAACACATGAAATAAAATGCATAGACTTGTCAAACAGAAGGAATAACAGCAGTTCCTTTTTAATCCACAGTCCTCCTGATTTGATTGCTGCCACTGATAGGTTGTTTTGTGACTGCATTTGACATCAAAATTAGCAGAAGACTGATTTTAAGAATATTATAAGCATCCTTCTAGATGTATATCACACAGGTCTTTTTTCAATATGCAAAATATTTTCCTTCTAAATACCAAGGAGATAACAGACATTCATTGTCTAAATTTTGTTTAAAGTCCAGGTCCCTCACCTTTCTCCGTGTTTAAGGACAGCTGGCCATCAGTAGGGAACAGAAGGTTGAAACCATTAAAGTAATTGACAGGACACTGCACAAACTCCAAAAGACTTTCTTGAAAGGGAGTCTCCTAAATCAAATACTACAGCTTTTCCCTGAGTTTATAACATACAAGAGGTAGTCCAATGGCTTGTCCATTACAGTCATTTTCCTTCCCTTCTGTTTTTGTGCTGATTTTTCAGAGTGGGTGGGCGACGGTGTTTGTCTTTAACACACATTTGGATCTATTTTCTTTCTTAAATCTCAGAATATATGGTAAGAGTTTATCCAATAAACACTTTTCCCAGTGTCCTAAAACATTTTACATAGCTCACAAACTGCCAAATAAATGGCTTGAAGTGTTCAGCAGCTCTAATACTCTTCACAGCAAAACAAATTTGTTTAAACAGTTTAAAATGCACGAGATCAGCCTCTATTGGTTTATCTAAAACACAGCTACTTAAGCAGCATGCCATCCGTGTGGTTTTCAGACTTAAGAAGCACAGATTACTGAAAGATACCACCTTTTTGGAAGAACAGCATTGCCCATTATGAAGCATTTTTCAAATTCCAAAGCTAAAGCAGCCATATTGTATCTTTTAAAGTAATTGCATGCACCTTTCAAAAATTATAAAACCCATCCCATCAAGTGCATCCCATCTCTGCTGCACCTATAGAGGAACGGAGATACAGAACGAGGACTTGATGTACCCCACTCACAAAGAATGTCTGTAACATAACTGCAAGGAAAACTATGAGTTCTTCTGCCTTAACCACTTGACCAACATAAACAACCCCCCGCTCTTAGATAAGTATTTCCTAAGAAATAAACGTCACATACTTGCAGAACTGTAGCATAGACAGATTAAAACAACTCTTCAGCTGCTTATACTTACAGATATAAACAGTACACAGTTCATAATCCACCTGGAGTTTTCAGAAGGTTTTGATGTCAATGCTGTTCAAACACATGCTCTAAAATGTTGAGTCTATAATCCCTCAATATGTGTCAGATAAAGGATTTCTTATTGATTTGAGGTCAGGATTTCAGCATAGCGTAACTCATGCAAACTTAAGGCTTCTTATGTTGTTTTTTTTCCTTTGTCTGGCTGTTCCCTTTTGACTTTTAATCATGCAATCTGTGATCCATGAGACTTAGGAAAAAATCCAAAACTGTTTTCTTTGTAATTCAGTACATCCAGATAAAACCATGCTAGAAGGTTATTACTGATACCTTGTTTGCTCATGCTATACACACAATCTATTATATGTAATCCCTGGATATTCTGAAGAATCATCGCTAAAATTAAAGAACCTTTGTTTGAACTTCAAGTTTCACTGAGTGAAAAGTATCTGCTAATAGAAAAAAAAAGCTTTGAAAAAACAGCAGAAAACTCCACTTTCTCACTGTTACTACTTTTTCACATTAGCCACAAAAAAAATCATGCAAGATTATGTCAACAAATTGGTTCAGGTGCCTAAGATTAACATTCACAATGCTTTCCTGGGACATATCTTGCCCTCCTTAACACACACAGAATTGCATCATTAACTCATCAAGTTTATTTAAAAATTGTTCTCCTTATTTGCATGATCGGCTGCAACTAACAGTCTGTTTTGTAAACTAGACAAGTTTATTCTTGGTCTGTGTTCATGAAATGTTTAAGATTTGTCTATATACAAAAGTTATGCTTAATTACACTGATTTAATTTAATCAGCTCACACGTTGTACTGTGATGAGATCATCAGGTTGCTTACTACATGTGAAGTTCCTGTTGTTAAGAAAGATGGACACAGCTTTTTTATATTATGACAGTTGCATCCATAACTGTAATTAATTATTTAATGTGTACTATTTTAGAACTGATGGAAAGTTTCAGATGTAATAGTCAGTCTCTACCAGAAGAGAGAATGGTATGAGTACTGGCAGAACCAGCTTCTGAGCTTCTGTGGTATCCCAGTAACTTAGAAGTTGTTTCAGTTTTCATGACAATCACTAACTTCAGATGCTTTTAAATATCATTCAGGGTATATTTATGTTTGTTGCTTAGAAAACCGAAAGACTGAAGATGCAAGGTCACCTGAGCCAAAAATTCCTAGTAAATATTTGAAATTTCAGGAAGTGTTGAAAATGTCCCAGAATTTCTTTCAGCTTAAGATGAGATTTTTCAGTATTTCGCAAAACATAGTAGTTCTTTGCTATGTGGTAGCACTGGCACTGAACTGTTAAAACAATGTGGAAGATTAATAATTTGAAATTTATTAATGGAAATATCCATAAGAAATGTTAATCATTTACGACATTGCTATTTTTATAATTGAGCAGGGATCTCCACTCAAGGGCACTAAGAATAGAGGGAAAATAAAATTCAGATATTACAAAACTCTAGTATATATAGTTTAATTAATGGAATTTCTATAGATATAAATGGTCTTAATGACCAAACTACTCTGTAAGCAATGGAAACGTTCATATTGTGGCTACCAGTGGATTTGGGCTGTATCACACTGGTGTGGGACAAACCACAATAACTGGTATTTGCTGCATCTATGTTCTGTGGCCTCTCCCACCACTTTCCACTGACTGTGGGTAAACACCAGCTCTGGTTCCTTTTAGTGCTTCACCAGGAAATGCAGCTGGGTACTCGGCTAGGAGCTGGGAAAGACGCAACCCACAATTCACACAGAAATGAAGACAAGATCCCTGGTTGACTATAGATACTGCTGCATTCACACCGCAGTCTTAGCTGGACAGAGGAACACTCTGGATCACTCTCTTTCCCTACCTAGTCACCAGTTTTTCTGAAGCTCATCAAAACTTGAAACTTCTCAGACGCTACCCTACTGTAAAATTCTATTGAAATCAGTGTTTCATGTATTGAAACATATTCTGAGATAGAGACTGGTACAGACATTACAGATATGTTTCTATCAAAAATGAGATTGAATACACTTGACAATGAACATAAATTTAACTGGGTTTTTTTCTGAATATAAGTTGTTGTCCTGCTTTTCTGCTCTCAGATTCCTAAACTTCGTCCCTCTGCAACTGGCTAATACAAAAGGTCTCACATTGCACAATTACATATAAAAAAATTATTCGCAACAACGACATTATGNGTTCTGGAATGTTGTAATGAGGTCCCCTCAGAATCTTCTCTTCTCCAGGGTGAACAATCCCAACTTTCTCAGCCTGTCCTCATAGCAGGGGTGCTCCAGCCCTTTGATGATCTTTGTAGCCCTCCTCTGGACCCACTCCAACAGTTCCATATCCTTCTTATGTTGAGCATTCCAGAACTGGACACAATATTCCAGGTGGGGTCTCACAAGAGCGAAGTACAAGGGGAGAGTCACTATCAGATTGTAAAAGTAGTTATGTTATGGACTCCTTGAATAATGGGCAACAGGTTATAGAATATCCTATATGAGTTTTCAATTTTGGAGAAATAACATTGTTTGCATGGAAATTTTTAGGCATAACATTATTTCCTCACAAAAATCCTGTAGATTCACAGGGGTAAAACCAGACCAAAGTGTAAGAGTTTTTATGCAAATGACACAGTGCATGCAAAAGATTGTCTGCTGTTACTCATGTATTATATAAAGAGTATATATGCATATTCATGTATGAATTGAATATCTTAAGAAATTCAGTATGAGATAACGAAAATACAGGTAGCCTTACAGATGAGTATTTATGCTTCTCACTCTGATTTGTTATCCATTGTAAAAGAAAACAAGTTTGAAATGGCCAAACCTGTCTTCAACAGATATATGTTTTTTAACTAGATATAGGAATGTTACATAAAGTCTAAAACTTTCATGTTATAAATCACTTAAGAAATAATGATGGGTTTATAACTCACCCTCAATAGTGCAGACAAGTGCTCCTCTAATCCATACCACTGGGATCAGGCAGCTTGCATGATACAACCTCACTAAGACGGTTTAGATCCACATAAGCATCAGAGCTGGAAGTTATTAGAGAGGCATAAAGCATTTGAAACTGTAGTACATTCACTATTGTTTGTATTTAAAATCTCCTTTTAAATATTTTGTAACTTTTTAAAGTTTTATTAAGGAACATCTATTGGTTATTAAATCACTGCCCATCCTGTTGTTGCTCTACAGGACAACATTCCTTGCACTTAAAGGCTTGGGTGGCCTAACAGAGTCTGTGGCTGCTCTCAGACTTCACTTGCTACATATATTTACCTTATTTCTACCTTTTCATATGGAATTATTTTCGGTTTCAGTGTAATTCCTTCCTCTCTGAGCCAGTGCTTTAATTTTACTTAGTTCTCATCTTTTAGATTCATTTTGCGTCTTCAAGAGATAAACAAATTGATGAACTAAGTCCAAATTTACCTTTACATGGCTTCCATCTTTTCATAACCCTCTAGATTAGCAGGCACATTCTGAAAAGCACAATGATAGATGCCTTTGTATAGTGGTCTCTCTTCAGATCCCACAAATAAGCACCAAAAACTAATATGGAATTTCAGCTTAGATGGTCACAAATTAACCAGAGAAGGGTGTATGTTAGTTTAAACAAATCACTCACATTTTCCATTTTTGGTCTATAGCATAAGAAATTAGATAGTTAATTTTAAATGCAAAACTTTGTACAGCGTGCAAATCATGTCTGTATGTCAAAGTGAAATAACAAACCTAATGAGGAATGTTAAAAAAGCAAGACCCATTAGTTTAAAGATACATGGAAGCAGCCAAAGATGACAAACATGCATAAAATTCAAAACATGATGGAAAAGGGAACAAGCACTGAACCACATAAATCAGTGTTTTGAATTCTGTTTCTCTGTGGGTATAATTGTACCTTAGTTTCTTATAATGATTTATTGAGGTAAATAGTCTGTATGGTTTAACAGCTACAGCTTCAAAGTGTCAGGCACAGACTCTCCTTTATTCATGAGGCAGCTGAGTATTGGGATGTGAATTAGCTTCTGTATTCTGGGACTTGGCAAAGTTTGTTTTTAAGGTCCTTATAAAGGATTCATGTTGATGCAGCTATTCAAATGTGAAAAACACTGTGCTGTAATGGATGAAATAGAAAGCTTTACAGTAATTCTGGAGGCAAAAAGTAAAAACACTGAAATAAACCATTCAGAATTACCTTCAGCAAAAGAAAGGAATGTCTCAGAGTTAATTTTAATACATATAATTTGTGGAAACACAGAAAAAAATTATTTCTTGAGGAACTACAAAGGTGTGATGGGATTTCAGAATTCACTTTTAAGTTAAAATAAAATAAAGTATGAAAAAGAAATAGATAAAGTTTAAGCTGTGATATTCACGTTTTAGGTTGATTGCCAAACCACACGTTCTATTGCTCTCAGACCAGGATAAACCAACCATTAACTAATCAAAAGAATCATCATCCATGAAAGCTATGATGGCATTTTAACAGTTCTTAATCTATTAATAAGAAAGAATAATTTGCAAAATATATTTCCTCTTCTGTTTATATTCATAGGGCCATTCTCAGCAGAAATTATATGTAGACTCCCATGGTGCAGAAACCCTATGAAAGCCATGAAAATTCACTAAGCTTCCTTACGTACTGTGCCAAGAAATTCAGCAGGAACTTTGGTCGTTGCCAAGAAACACGTGTGCCTCAAATACAGAAGCTCTGCATGTACCGGTATTTCAACATTCCTGGAGAGAAATGTGACCCCTTGATGCACACACTGGTTTGTTGGCATGCCTGCATTCCTCCCCATCTGTCAGAGTGGCATTCTGCCTTCTCACAAGGTGGGATGCCAGTTTTGGAGCACAGGTGCCAACCAAATATAGGTTCAGTCTAATACTCTGCAAAATGTGGCAAATGACATTTCACCTGCAAGAAGATCGTCCTACCTCTGACCCATGCCAAATTAGGACTGCATGCTTCATTAGCAAAGGGGGTCATCTGCTGAAAATCATAGGCAGCACCAGAAATGCTGGTTTTCTGTATAATATCTCCTAGCTGAGAGCCTTCAGCATTGAGGTTTAATTTACAATACTCCAAATTTTTCCTAACAGTGTGGACATACAGTCTTTTTGAGAAAGCTGCAACAGACCATGGACAGAGATCTGTTGAATTCATCTTCCTAGACTCATTTTTGACAAATTCCAAGATTCTTAAAAAGGGTGAATGAATTACCAGTGGGGGAAAGGCAGAAGTAAAGGTTTGTGTTACCTCTAAGGAGGTTTGCTAACCACACAAAGAAAACGACCTTTATTATGGTTGTCAAAAAACAATTTAAACCCATTTGTTATCAACTACCTAATTGCTCGTATCATTCTAAAATTCCTCAATTAGAATAAAATATTTTACTATAAAAATTGGCACATGATATAAAAATTTAAGTTAGGTTTTAGTTTGAGAATTTATGTACATGTGAAAGCACACACGTCATGAACGACTATTATGCAGAAATCATTCAACATGCAATGACAACATTGTACAACATTAAATGGTGTTTCAATAGCCTCAGAATAAAGTATATTTTGATCTCTTTCATTAATGAAAATATTCCACATTAATCTAACAAGAAAAGTGAAATATTCAGTTGATCAATAAACAGAATAAGCAAAAAGTAATGTTGGTTTTGCTTCCAAATTAGCATAGCCTACTTTGTTTATAATTGTGTAAAACAAAAACGAAGCATCACTTGTCTAAAAGTTACCTACTTTCAGGAAAAAATTCATTATCCCTTCTTTAGGAACGTACTATGATTTCTCAGATTCATTTATCCCAGGATGCACCTGATATATCATCAGCTTTAGGTGATTTTGTTAAACTGACTATCCAAAACTAAGGGTCATATTATGCATGTTACTGCATTATTTAGGCTATTCAGAAGGCATGCCACTGCTATTCCCAAATGATAAAGCTATTAATTCTTACTACCACAAAATTATAGCTCAATACATTGAATTCTGTAATTATAATTCAGTACATTAAGATGCAGAGTCCTGCATCGTAGATGGAATAACCCCATGTAACAGTACAGGCTGGGGGCCAGCTGGCTAGAAAGCCTATTTGCAAGAGAAAAACTGGAGGTCCCTGTGGACAACAAGCTGATCAAGAGCCAGCAGCGCACACTGGCAGCAAAGGCAGCCAACAGCATCCTGGGCTGTTTTAACAGGAGCATTGCTGGCAGATTGAGGGACCCGATAATTTCCCTCTTTCTGGCACTTAGGAGACTGCATCAGAAGCAATGTCTCCAGCCCTGGTCTTCCCAGTAGAAGATAGATATTGAAACAGTGGAGCAAGTCCAGCAGAGACACCAAGACAATTAGGAGGGTGCAACATTATATACAGAGAGAAGTTGAGAGAGCTGGGTTTTCACAGCCTGGGGAACAGCAGGTGAAGGTGACAGCTTATTGCTACCTGTGACTGCCTAATAAGAGGGTGAGGGAAGATGGAACAATGCTCATTGCAGAGCTGCGCACTGACATGACAAGAAGCGATGGATGCAAGCTGAAATATGGGAAATTCCAATTCAACATAAAGAAAAAAAATTACCTTGAGGGTAGTCAAAGACCGGACTAGGTTGCCAAGAAACACTGTGGCATCACCATCCTTGGAGATGTTTCAACTTGACTGGAGATGGCCCTGTGCAACCTGCTCTAATAAGACCTGCACTGAGCAAGAGGTAGGACTAGATGACCCCTGCTGGTCCCTTCCAATCTACATAATTCTATGCTTCTCTGATATACATTATGTGATTTTGTATGATACACATACCTACTTTTACAATGCCATATACAGGAGCATTTAGGAGTATCACACTGTTGGCATTCAGTAAACTATTTTGGGAGACCATATAGCATTACATTTGCTTTTCTCAGCTTTTCATTCAAACAAAGGCTTCAGTCTTTATACAAAACTTACTTCTAGCAAATCAACATTATAGACAGCATTTATACTAAGCCTTCCCACTTCTAATCCCAAATGCTTTAGAAACAGTGCATTACTTGAAAAAGGCACCTGCCACGTCCCCAGAAAAACAAAGAAGGTGCCTTAAAGTCAGTAGAACAGCATGTTTTTCTTCCTGGCACACTCTGCCTATATGTCACAATCATTGTCCTAATGTAAAGGACACCGTCCTGCCTGTAGGCAGAATACCCCAATTTCATGACAGTCTCAGACCTATCATAAATTATCACAATATTATAAATTGCTGCAGTACTGCACCTGCAACTTAATGTCATTTATTATAAAAGAAGAATACCAAAATGGTAAAGTCAACTTCAGTATAGGCAGAGGACACAGCAGGTTCTTGGCAAAGTTGTCAGTTTATAGTTTATTAACACAGTGTATAGCTTGAAAAGACTACTACATTAATTTTAAAGATCTGAAGTAAGAAATAAGATGTTGGTGTTAAACAGGTAAAAGAGCGTAATGACTTTCCCTTTTATTTTTGTGTTTATTGCAGTCACTTAAAGCCAATAGGCTGTGACTGATACCCAGTTAATAATCCATAAGCCCAGTACTTGGATAAAGCAAATATGTATTTGTATGTGCCTTTGTGCAGTAAAGATCTTGCAGTAGCTAAATCAAGCAAAAATCAGCATTGCCAAGGAAAGATGCTGCCTATTTTAAGTAATACAACCATCAGAACACAAACAAACTGGCTGTGATGGACCTGATTCATCTTCCTATAGGCTCCTGTGAGTAAGAATGGCAACGAATGATCACATATTTGAAACATATACTGTCAGGACACAAATTAATGAAAATGGTTTTTTAGGAGGGAAAGTCTGGTGAGGTGGCAGCAGATAGTATTGTGATACAGCTTTATCACAGAGATGTAGATATTGTCAGGAAAGAAAAATCTTCAGCAACGTTTCACAGCTATTTGGACATTGGGTGCATAGGAAAATTCTATATGCTCCACTGACAATTAAGCAGAAACATTTCTTTTCAAAAAGGTCTCTAACTTGGAAACTATGCAGATATATCAGTTTTAATGAGGTCCCATTTTCCAGATCTTTGAAATATTTCTCTGAGCAAGTGAAAATCAACAGTATAAAGATCCCTGGTGTTCTTATTCTTTCCCCTGACCACATCCACAAATGTTACTGAAGTTCCTAAGGGGGAGCAACCACTACAATCATACAGGGTTAGGAAGGAGAACATACAGAGACAATGTTTTTCCCATACCAATTACATTACTTTCTAATTTCTCTTCATCTATACAGTAAAAGATTCAAGGGTGTTAGCAAATTTTGTATATAGACAACGTTCAACTGACTTCAAAGACTGTGGCTTTCACAGCACCACAAGACTATAAAAAAGGACAATGTTAATGTTCAACTTTTTTCAGCAGTGTTGGCTTGTCTATGCATTTTTCAAATTTCCCAGTAACTTAAATTCCCTAAGAGAAACAAATGCAAATGTTAGATTCC
This sequence comes from Geococcyx californianus, assembly GCA_013389885.1. NCBI lineage: Eukaryota > Metazoa > Chordata > Aves > Cuculiformes > Neomorphidae > Geococcyx > Geococcyx californianus. The sequence continues at coordinate 2,813 of VWPV01025073.1, read as the reverse complement.
ATTTCCCTTAAAAGTTTTCTGCTTTACTACAGATGGATGAAACAGAAGATATACCAAAGGGAGGAGCTATTGAGTTTTCACTCTAAACAAACACAATTCATTTTGAGAATACTGAAGATTTTGTCTCATCATTCAGACTCAAAGTGGAATAATTGACTTTGGCAGATCCTTTCTGTGAAATGTCTTGTCTTTATTGGTGCTTTTATGTAGTAGCAAGCACAAAAGAAAAAGAAGTGAGATATATAAAGCTATATCTTCATTGCAATAAAAGAGATTTTTACTCAGGTACAATATTCTAGCACTGTACCATGTACAGTGGAAAATGAAGAGGCCTAGTCAGTCTAATACGATGTAAAACCTCAGAGGAAGCAAAGCACTATATTTTCTTATTTTGATGTAGTTGGTTCACAACAACTCCAAGCAAGAGATATATGGTTGGCCTTGACTGGCTACACTGATGTAAAAACTATTTGGGGTCCTGTCTCCAGTAGGACTGTACCTAGAGAAAGGTGTCCTAATGTACCTTTTATGATGTTAAAAAATGGGGATTTTTCTTAAATCTTTTTATTGAGGAAAAAGCCAAATATATGCAGTGGTACTGGAAGCCTGTACACTTGGAGGTTCAAGGACATAATTTCTCCATTCTTTGTTTTCTTCATTTGTTAAACTGAGGCAACAATTCCTTTTTTTGCAGTATTGAATAATGGCTTGTTCTGCTAGCCCAGAAATAAAAGTAAGTGAAGATAGTCTTTGTATTGATGTGCTGCCTGTCTTGTTTACGATAGAAACTATTTTGTTTTTAGAAGGGAAGTGTTCTTAGAAAAGCTTTTATAACAGGTTCAGAAATATAAAAGCCATTTCAGGATGAGGACATCTCTATCCTTTATTTTGTTAGTCCTTGAAAGGGCTTTTTAAATGTTAACAGCCATGACTGCCTTCCCTCAACTGATGCTCCCTCCTCAGCAATCCTTCTGTTGACATCTCTTTGTTTGCTCTTAGCTTGTCTCTCCTTCTTCCCAGCCTCTTAAAACAAAACTTAGCAAGAGCCTGGAATTGAACTTTTGGCAGATACTGGGCCACTAAAATACACTGGATAAGTATGTTGTGTAAGTCAGATTTCAATAAAAAATTTCTTTCCTCACCTCCAGTGATATGCAGAATATTTTCCACTCTTCTCTGTGACAACATCTATATATTGCAGTGACAACTACTAAGCAAAGCTGTTCAGAAAACAGGAAGCATTTTCAGCTTCAAATATGCTGAAAGAGATGAAACAGTTTTGAAAAGCTAGGGTAATATCCTGTTTCCATTTAAAAAGAAAGAAAGCTTTCTGCCTAAAACAAATTTAATTTAAACTGTGCACTTAAAGTAGGTGTATTTGTACATACATACTTTTTTCTTATTTCAAGCTAAAAAAAATCAGCAGTTGCCTTGTTAAGCTTTCCTACAGACAGATACTGGCAACATTCCCTGTCTCACAGTGATAGCTACTTTGAGTATCAGAAGTTCATTAGTAACAATTAAAAATTCTACAGCACTTGAGAAGAGGTTGATTCTATTTTATATGCCAATGGCAGTTAGCATATTACAAACTACAGTAGTACAATTACACTATAGCTAATATTTAGCACTTATACATTGCTTTGAACACACTGCAACTCTTAATTAACTCTTAATGCTGGCAAGTAGATATATTATCCTAATTTCACAGATAAAGCAGAAAGGTGAGATAATTTTTCAAAGGCCACTTAGTCTTAGGTGGAGCCAGGACTACTACAGGAGAAGATTCAACTCCGAATCTATGACTTCCAAGCCAGCGCTGTCCAATGTCTTGGTCATCGTGTGATGGCAAAGACACTCTTATCACTGAACACAAAGAAAAACCTCTTTTGGCTGTCAAAATGAGTTCTACTTTACTCTATGCTACCTTTACATAGGGAGATCAAAAAGAGATTTAAAAAAAAAAATCCAAGATTCTTCACCAGGTTCTCCAAAGATGAAACTGCTTTTGCAAAACCTAGTTAAGACTCAGCTTCCTCACACCAGGCTTTCCTCAGCTGTAATTTGCCTGAACGTTTTTGTAACATAGATTGCTGAGGTCCAAAACTTGGAACTGGACTGGGGTGGAAAATCTTCACTAAGGTAGTTTTTCTGATATTTCCTATAACAGAGCTGGTGTTCGTCTATCCTCCACTTCCAAAGATGGTTCCCATCCAGAGACTGGAGCTGACTACAGAAACAGGAATATACAGAAAAGTCAAAGACAGAGTATAATTGTACACGGTAGTAAATAATTTTGTTATATTATTTGTCATTTCACCTTATCTTACTCTCACCTTACTGTCTGACTCTGTTAATTTCATAGAATCATAGAATGGTTTTGGTTGGAAGGGAACTTTAAAGGTCATCTAGTCCAGCCCCCTGCAATAAGCAGGGCCATCTTCAAGTAGAGCAGGTTGCTTAGCGTCCTGTCCAACCTGATCTTCAAGGTTTCCAGGGATGGGGCATCTACCACCCCTCTGAGAAAACTGTTTTAGTGTTTCACCAGCCTCATCATACAGAGTTTCTTCCTTATAGCTAGTCTCAATCTACTCTCTTCTAGTTTAAAACCATTACCCCTTGTCCTATTACAACACGCCCTGCTAAAAAGTCCCTCCCTATCTTTCTTAGAAGCTTCTATAAGTATTGAAAGGCTGCAATAAAGTCTCCCTGGAGCCTTCGCTTATCCAGGCTGAACAACCCCAACTCTCAGTCTTTCCTCACAGGAGACGTGTGCCTTCCTTCTGATCGTCTTTGAGGCCCTCCTTTGGACT